>JAQIXL010002872.1:0-11749 GCA_034700245.1 Poikilolaimus oxycercus | reverse complement strand
GGGGGAGTTTGTTCCCGATAGAATTATTTCAATGCCTAGCTCGGCCTTTTGTGAATGCCAAAAGGGGGGAGTTTGTTCCCGATAGAATTATTTCAATGCCTAGCTCGGCCTTTTGTGAATGCCAAAACGGGGGAGTTTGTTCCCGATAGAATTATTTCAATCCCTAGCTCGGCCTTTTGTGAATGCCAAAGGGGGGAGTTTGTTCCCGATAGAATTATTTTTGTTCCCGATAGAAACATTTGGTGAGAACTCAAATTGAACGCTTGGAACCGCAGAATGTCTGTGTTCTTGACTGCTACTCTTCCAAATCTATTTGTCAACCCGAGGGCAGCAAGTGATTTCAACTAATTGTAAGATTTGCCGCTAATCCCCTCCCCTCTCTTCAACAACAGCTATTTCCTAATGCTTCAAGCACAATCTCCAACAAATATTCAGCCTGAAACTCCCATCCGACTTCTCGAAGGGACCTCCTTTTACAATCGCCGAATCAACGCAAGACATCTCAAGCGTCTGGTCTGAAGAGTTTTTACAAACTGAGTGGCTGAAACCGCCACTTCGCAACTTTCATGCTTTTCAGCAAGACTCCCCTAAATTAGGCTCGCGTGATCCAGTTCGAATTTCTTCTGTAAAGTACAAACGTTGAAACGGCTAAGTTCACAGAAAGTGTTCTGTTCGTCAAGAAGAACATCCACATTCAACTCTTTTGTTTTCTCTCTCTCTCACTCTTCCTCTTCGTGCCACCCCATTTGGGTCCCTCTGAATCGCGCCCCTCTTGTAGAGGGGAATTCCCTCCTTGAGATTCAAGGCGAAGACGACGAGGAGTCGCAGGATGAAGAGGAGAAAGATTCGTCATCGGACGACGAATACAGCCTTTCGAGTGATAACCGTCGTAGTCGCCAGTACAGCGACGACATCTACGAGGAGGATGACGAAGACTTCGAGAAGCTGAGACGAGCAGAGAGTGGCGTCGTCGAGAAGAAGATGAGTGTAGCTGCTTATTATGAGGGGACGAGGAGACTTCCTACGAGGGAACTAGGAAAGAGAGAGAGCACGAATGGTGAGGAGGAGAGCCCATTGAGATCTCATCCAAAGGAGCTTTCCCCATTCCCAGGTCTCCGTTCCCAAGCGAATGAGCTCGGAGACTTCCTAGCGGAAAACTTTCGGAAGCCCGGGGACCTTCTTGCATCCAACACTCATCTCATCCCTTCCCCTCTTCTTCTTCGTGCCACCCCGAAATATGCGCTTCTGAGTCAACCAATCCTCATCTCCGCTTTGTCGCGCTTTTCCACTACATTCATCTCGACGTGAAGACTCCCATATGCATCTGTCACAACCACAACACATTCATAACTCAAAACTGTATTGCCTTCAGATGAGCAAGAAGAGACTCACGAGAGAGGAAGTAATAGACATAACTCTATTATTGTCTGTGTGCTAGTGAACGAAAGAAATAGCAAGGAGGGGAAGGGCGATAAGAAATAAACAAAACGGTTATCATTCTCATAGTCATAATAAGGAGCAACAAGACTATGGTGGACACAACCTTCCTTCCTCCTTCTCCAAGTATGAGAGAAGGCCTTCACATGAACTCCATCCTGGCCTTCTTTGCAGGCGTCGGCGCGAAGAAGACCGTACCCGCCGGCAGCGTGTAGGGCTCGCCCTTGATCATGATCACCTAGAAAAGTTCACTTCAAGCACAGAACGAAGAGGCAAGTACATGAAGCAAACGACAAAAGAATCACTCACAGCTTCCTGTTGCAGCTTCGTGGGCATGGAGCCCGCAGGAGGCACCGCTCCTCCACCACCAGCGGCACTGGCCAGAGTGATCTGCGACGAGGTCGGGCTCTGAACTTGACTCTCCTTGAACAAAACTTTCACTTACCGCCGGCATCGGCGCTGCAGTGAACTTCTCATGTCGCGTCTTGAACTCGTCGTAGAAGCGTTTCATACGGCCAGCGTTTCCACCTTCGAAGACCAGCTCCAAGTGTCCCGCAGCCACAAACTCGAGGCAGAGCGACTTGCCCGTCGGACAGGCCGCCGGCGGCTTGAAGTTGCTCAAGTTGTAGCGCACCTTCAAGTCTTTCATCAAATGTAAGAAGAGTGCACAAACCGTCTCCATAAATCGTCTGATGACAATAGTCAAGCTCCAATCGTCGAGGAAGATCGCACCGGGACGCAGCGGCGGCGGTTTGTCCTTGCCCAAGAAAACGCGGAATGCGGCCATCTCTTGAACTAATCCCTGTTTTCCGTTCACCTGAAAGACATGAGTGATGAGGAAGTGAAGACAGTGGAAACGGACCAAAGGATTCGTAAAATTGAAGGAAGTCTGTTGAGGCAGGAGCAGCGGTGTGGGAGGCGGAGGCAGTTGGACGACATGTGACTGCGAGCGGCTTGCATCAGTAATAATGATCGAAGCGTTGTCTGTCGCGTCATCGTCGCTCGTGTCGATCGTCTAGATCAAGCAATGTCAATCGAAGAAATTCTCAACGAACCAAAGGTCCAGGAGGAGGGCGAATCTGCCTCTTCGGAGAGACCGACGGAGTCTCCTTCTTCGTCACTTTCTTCTTTTGAATGTTGGAATTCTAAAAACAATCACTGCCATAAGAGAGACGCGAACCTGATGAGAAGTGTTCGGCACGAAGGACTTGTTCCTCGGCAGCTCGCAAGCCGCTTGCTCCTTCAACTGCTTGCGCTTCTCGGCGACGCTTCCTATAGGGACGGACGTGGGCGTCGCGGCCGAGCGCGTAGTCGAAAGCGTGCCATATCCAGGGCCGGATCCCAGAGAAACTCGATTCGATGCCGGCTAAAACACGCAAATTTGCAAGAAAGGGTGAAACTGACAGGCGAAATCTTGTTGAGGCGAACAATGATCTGCTCATAGAGACGGTGTATACGGTCACCGGAGACCGAAGCCGGTCCGTCCATAGACAGCTCAAGTTTGCCGCCGTCCAGATACTCCAAAGTCAAGAACTTTCCATGAGGCGTAACCGGACGCTTGAAGAGGTCCAAGTCGAATCCTTGCTGAAACCACAGATACTTTTTCTCAGCCAAATCATCCTCATACGTTCAACTGAAATATTCGAAACGAAAACGAACCGGTCTATCGAAGGCTTCTGAAATGATTTTCAGCTTTGTGCTGAACAGCTCCAACTTGCACGTCTGCGGACGACCAATCGGCTTTCGACCTGTCTTCGTACGTAGAAACCTCACTTTCTCATACACGAGAGGCTCCGACATTGAAACTCCTGAAATAGATTTCATAACTTCACACACCAACCAATAAGCTATTTCAAGTCATCACAGAGCATCAACGACTCAGTAAGTTCATCATCGAACCAACGAAGTAAAGATCACACTGGACTCCCAAGGAAAGAAAAGTCGTTTATGCATTGACATCGAGACAAGCAACCAAACAACATAAGCAAGACAAAATCCGCTGTGCTCGTTAGTCTCCACTCTCTCCCTCTTACTATGGGCACATGTAATAACAAGATCTTGGTAATTTGGAACATCAACGAGAAGAAAGTCTAATCAACGAGGGGAAAGCTTCAACCGCCTTGAATCGCCTCTTGCAGGATTCGAATGACGGGAATGCGTCCTTGAGGGAGGACGAGACGAAGACGTCGACCGGCCGGCGCTGCTGGTAGCGGAGCGGGAGCACGGCGGACGGGCACGACGATGCGTCTCGCATCGGGGACGGCGGGAAGCGGTGCCCTCGGCGGTTGCCTCGTCGGCCTTCGATGCCACAGTCTTGAAACTTGGTTGACGGCTCGATCGATGAAATGTTCTGCAATCATCGTGATTACAAAGACAACTGAGATGAAAGGAACCGTATGGCTTGATCCAAGAGCGACCAGCGACGATCATCCAGTTTGTCAGTCCCCGTGCCAGGGGTGAAGTGATTGCTGCAAACAAAACTTTTAGTCAAATTCTACGCACACGATCATTTTCGAAAGAAAGAAACTGACCAAGTAGAAAGAGAATGTTGCTGACAACAAAGTTGCACCATGTCCCGGGATGACAGCCACACGTCGTGAGGAAGTGAAGGACGAGCGACAGCCAGAAGCCCGTCAGCAGTAACACGAGAAGACCGCGAATCGTGCCGCGTCGCGGACGGATGATCGCACTTCCAATACGACTGAGCCGCTCCATAATTTCTGAAAAGCGAGAAGAATGAGAAAATTGAAGCAAAGGAAGTTACTTTTCAGCTCAGTTTCACCTTTTTTTTTTGTAACAAACTGGGAAGCTTCACGCGCGGAAAGGGAAAAACTATTGGTGGTTCGAAGAAGGCAATGCATTTAACGACTGCAAAGGCACAAAAAGTGGCGAAACGTGGGAATCCAGTAAACGCGCAGCGCTTTGTCTAAAATTTGGCCCGTGGCAGCAGCATCAACGCAATTCTAATGCCCGCTAGATCACTAGAATCTGCGGAAGGCGCGTTATTCACCCGGGCTACGCCGAGGAAAAGGAGACTAGTTCACACACGAATCAAGAACAAAGATACAAGCGGATGTCATCAGACATTTCTCTTCTCTTCCAGTCAACTTCAAAGCCGAAACGATACTTTATACACGTAATCTTCACAAATTGGCAATGTTTTGGAAGTTACAAACATGATGTTGACAAGGAAACAGGTGAAGAAGTACAAGTGCGCTCACGCGGCTTCAATAGCCCGTGGCGGCACAAAGCGAAATGGCGGGATGGGCCGACGACAGCGGAGCACGCGGCAAATGAAATCCGCGATGGCGAAGGCCTTCGGATCGAACCAGTCGAGGAACGACAGCCAAACTCGGTCGACGAGAGGATCTGCAAGATGTTCACGTTGAATCCAAGTCGAGCGCCTAGTCGAAAGTCCAACAAGACGAACCGTATCGCCTGAAGGGTCGCCAGCACACGATGAGCAACCAGTTCGTCAGCTCGCGAGTGATCGGCAGGATGAACGCTGAACACAGGCAGGTCATTTGAAGTGACAAAACGGCAAACCGCTGATCGATGAGGCGTACTTGATGATAAAGGCGGACCAAGAGTCGTCGTCGTGTTCTCAGCACTTCAGTGTCCGCACGAAGATGATGAAGAAGAACGTCGCGAACATCGACATGGCGAAGTAGCGCATTGGATCGCGTGTCGGGCTGATCAACATCGCCTCGCCTCTTCAGAGCGCATACAATCTGAAAACCAGACGAAATTAGTCTATGGCGACGAACAAAGTTGACGTCCTCTTACAATGCACAGATGCTACGAATCGAGAATATCCCAGAACAACAAGTAAGAACACATGAGTGACAAAATGGTCCAAGTGGGACACAGGCGCGCGTAATTTCACCACAATTTAGCTCTAAGTTACGATTCCTCGCGTCAGGCTGGAAATATGCCCACACAAGGTACTCTAACAAACGTAAATCCCATCAATAACGGCGAGAAATGCTATGAAAATGCACAACGAAGAGGAAACAACCGAACAGCGAGAATGAAAGCCAACAGCAAAAAACATCGTTGCCCAAAATACAGTATGCTTTCACGAAAGACGCGCGGGAATGCTCGTACTGAGACCGAACATCGATTCAAATGCTAGCGAATTATGGATGTTTCAGAAGACTTGAAATGCTAGTGAAACAGCGAACTGACATTGTCGGTGCCTACACTGTTGAGACTCTTTGGCGTGATTGTGTCCAAGTGTTACCACAGGTGCTCAGACCCGTCGGACTAATACAGTACGCCATTTTAGGCCAGCTCGGCAACCATCCGGGGCTTGACCAAACCCCGGCGCGAGTACGAGGGAAACGGTCGAACGAAATTGGCCCTTATATGCGCGCGCTCGATTGCCGCGTAGTCGCGCCGGGGTTAAGCACGTCAAGTAACCAAATGAGAGCTGCCAAACAGCAAAATCACTTCGCGGTTTCCAGTGTCACTAGAATAATTGGCTCATCAAATGCACCAAATTTCGCCTGGAGAGGCGTTCGCTGCGTGAGCCCACGCGAACCTTTTTGGAGAATTTATAGGAAGCGTGAAACCGCAATCTCCAGAACATGATTTTCCGTCACCCCGTCTCTCAAGAACATGCAGTTCATTACAGCGTTCTGGGCAGGCTTGGTCGAAACCAACGATACTGCGACTTCGTTCAGATGGCCAACGTTGGGGCGGGATAGAAATCGCTCTTTGAATCGTTCATCTGCCCGTTCAAAGCGCGACTCTTACTGCTCGGTCGGTTTTAGCGAGCGAAATCGCACGTTCGAATCGGTTTTTTTCTCCCGCCCCAACGTTCACTTTGCCCCCGATATTTCTATAGCAAAAAAATCATGGATTACTCATTGAAAGTGTGAGCACCTGTGGTTACATAGTTGAAAGTGAAGCAGTCGGTCTCTTCAGTCTTCGAGTTCGAATGGACTTCATCAGTTCGACTTTGCCCTGATGACCTTGACCTTCTCGTGATGGCGAACTCGGGCTGATTTCTTAGACTTCGCCAGACCATGAAATGCATTAAATGCTTTTTCGAAGAGCATTAGCGCAAACTACATGAAGGCAAGCAACCAAACGATCTCAAGATTGTCCTTCGGTTTGCGGTTTCAGCGTCACATCATTTCGGTCTGTTGGGCATGTTGAACAATAAGTGGTGGACGATCCATCTTTCGCCGTTCCAAATCTTTACTGACATGTGCGTCAGAACTATAGTACAGATGAGCGAATTCGATTTCGTTCTGCAGTTAGTTGAATCTAAAAGGATCTCCACCTGGCGAAGTTTTTGCTCGAGACGAAAAAAAGATCTTCGATTCCAGGTGGTTTGTGACAGAGCTCACTAGGTGTTTCCCACTTTCAAACCATACGAAGATCCACCCACAAACGTGACTGAAACCCTTTCCTTGCTTTCCCTATTTTCTTGAAACTGTCAACTCCCAGATCTTCACCGATTCTCTGAATGGCCCCTCCTCAAGTGATCTTGCTGGCTGTCACCAGCTGGCTGCATAATTTGAGACCAAGTTGAGTCATTTTCCGTCTAGCACAAAAACCATTCACACTTCTTCAAATGTGCTAACAGCCCATTTATCACTTTGCTATTCACATCTGTGCGCTCTGCTGTTCCAGGCCTTAGCCATATCTCCGGGTCACTCTCCGCTTCCCGTGATCGGGTCATCATTTCGTTGACCTGACCGGCAGCAACAAAGACTTCTTCCCGCCTCTCCTCCCTCCCTCTCCCTTGTCCCTCTGCTCGACGAGAGACATAGCAGAGAAGGGCGAGTGTAAGGGAGTCGTGTCTCACACGCGACGCTCTGGCTCTTTTTCTCCTCCTTCATCCTTTCTCTCATCGCGTGATCGCCTTGTTGTTTCACTGTTTCACGCCTTTTTGTTTAGCGTTGAAGATGCAAGTGAACATTGAAGTTCAACCGACTCAGCCCTCAGAAGTCTTCCGCAAGTACGATCGCAAGTATCTCTGCTGCTGCGGTTCTGTCCATGTCAAGGTAGGTTTCAGTTGTAATCGAAATTGAAAAACTCCTTCAGCAAGGAGCAATGATCATTGGAATCCTATCGGTGCTCTCCGTGCCCATCTTCTTGGCCACAATCCTTGCGAAGGGTGACGACGGCGAGCGTCTTCCACTGCCCGTCGAGCTCTTTGAAGTCGTTGTCCAGATTGTGGTCATCTCCCTCTTCTTCTATGGCATGCGCAAGGAGAAGGAGCGCTTTCTCATCCCCTACATTGTCTATGAGGTGAGAGACCCAGGCAGTTATAAGTTTCAACCTTTTTCAGGTGATCTCCTCGATCAAGGAAATGGTCATCATGGCCAATGGCTACTCCAGTTCCGCTATTCACCCGTCGTTGAAGAACGATCGCTCCGCTTGTGAGTTTCAACCAGTCTTGAATAAGTTTCAAATTTTCTCTTTAGACATTCTGTTCATGGTCTTCATGGTACTGGTGGTCGTCGTGCTGACTGCGTGGTTCACGACGGTGCTCGTCCGCTGCTACCGCTACTTCGCCGACCGCAACAAGCAGCGCCAGCACACCGCCGGTATCGCCGTCTCCGCTGCTACTGTCTAAGATGTTTTGTTGAGTTCTTTTGTGCTCAATGTGCCTCCCTCACTTAGCCACTACTTTGAGCTTTCAACGTCCTCCACTTTCTTGTGAAGCGAAATATTTCTGTGAATAAAAGTGCCTTTTCTCAACGGAGAAGCTAAACGCGTTGCCCTTCAATCTGCGGTTTCAATGGTTCTGATGTAGAATGCAAAGCTTTGTTGAGAATTGCATCTTCACATGTTAACAAGCCAAACAGTCCAGTTGCCAGGCAGTCAGTCGTTTCAGAACGCGTACTTCAAACTGATTTGGTGCCAAAATGCATTCATCTGACAGCATGGTTCTTGAGTGTCTTCAGAGCAGTTCGAATTGCAAGTCGACCAATAGTTCTCACCCATTACACGAAGTTAGCACTTCAAAGTTCGAGCACACCGAGGAGTCTCTGTTGGTAGTCTCTGCCATCTTCCTGTTCACATGACGTCCTTCAACTAACACCCTCTCCTTTCGTCTCGTCGTCGAGTCTGAGCGAAGCGGCAAGAAACGTCTCATTCCTCTTCAGCCAGAAGTTTACCTGGCTGGTCTACGTTTCACCTTCGAAATAGTTGAAACACTGTATAATTTTTACCAACTTCGCCTCTTTCTGGACCAGAAGTCGACGAAAGTTCTCGCCTCCGGATGGCAATTCAAGCTCGACTACAGTGGACACAACCTTCGAGAACGCTGCGAGCCGAAAACTGAGAAGAGAAGTTTCATTATTAGAGATGGACAAGACTTCTCAGAACTTCACTCTCTGGGAGATCGAATAGAGTTCTTCTTCAGAATCACTCCGAGAGACTTCTATCCTTACGTCCTCGATTTCACTTCTCCGCAGGCACGCTACTCATTTGATTGCACGATCCGTGTGAAGGGAGACGAAGAGCGACCGGTTTTTGTCCAAAAGGCCATCCTCGCCATGTCATCTCCCTTCTTCAAGACCTAGTTTTAAGGAAATTTTTCTGAAGCTGGAAAAGACGAAGTGGAACTGAATGACATCACTGTAAACGATCTTCTCGAATACATCTACTGTGTTTATCCGAATCCAAGACCTTTTAATGTGCTTCGAATGGAGAAGCTTCTTCGACTCGCTGATCGTTTTCAGAATGAAGACCTTCAAAGGAGCTGTGAGGCCTATTTGCTCAAGATCACGAACACTGAAGACAAGTGTAAAGCTCTCGAAGTGTGCGACGTCCTCGGCCTCGATCAAAGCTTCCGTGAAATCGTGGAAAGACTTTCGACTGAAGAATTGACCAGACTTCCGTTCGAATCCTTGGATATGCACCTGCAAATTGTGGGAATTCCCGGGAAATTCGCACATTATTAGCGCCTTGGTCATGTTCGTTGACCAATTTCGGTGCGTTTCCATTACGCTCTGTCCTTGCCCATTGTATTGTATCATCCGTCAACGGTAATATTTGAAATGATCACTTGTCTAAACAAGGACGTGCTTCTTCACGTCCTACAATATCTCTCACCCGGAGATCTCTCGCGTCTCATTGCGACTTCTCGCCTTTTTCATTGTTATTATGAACGGCATTTAGACCGTCTTCGAAAATTTGACAAACAGTTTTGGATCATTGTATCCGTCGAAGAGAAACTGTTCGTTTCTGTGAATGAGCTCTATGAAAGTGAATGCCCCTGGGGATCCGTCTCCAAAGACTCCGATACGCTCACCCTTGAGGACTCGATTTTCAAGTTTTCAAAGACGAGACCTGAGGGATTTGGAGAAGCAAAGCAAGAAGAGCCTAAGCCAGTCTTTCTGTTAACATTGACGACAAATTTATGGGCGCAGCTCCACCAAGACCTTCATCGCCTTCTCCTTCATATTCTCAGACGCTGCCGTCTGTACATTATAAGTACGAATTTGCCGGTGAAAATTTTTTATCGAAGTGTGATGAGTTTTTGTATCCTTCGCTGTCAGTGCCTCTTGTATCGTAGTCTGATCACGACGAAGAACGAAAAATTCTTTCTGGAGGTTCTTGAAAGAATGCCCGATCTTCGGCATTTATCCATTTTCATCAATCGTGAGGCTCGTCTCTCGCTGAAGTTCTTCCAACATATTCGCACCCGCAAACTTCATTGCTTTCGCTTGATTGCTCCTAACGTCAGCAAAACCTCTCCGCTTGCACACTGTCTCGACGATGACTTTTTGCTGAACTCCAACGTGAAAGATCTTTACTGCTCTACGAGATGTCCTATAACTTCTGCAGCCCTGAACATCGTGCTCCACGAATGGCTTGATGAAAAGCGAAGCGTCGATTCGATTTGGCTGGGTCTGAACGAGTATTGCAAGGTTAACAACCTCAAGGATAGGCTTTTCGCCGACATTCCCAGGGAGAACTTGAAATATGAAAATGGACACTGGATTCTCAAACGAAAGCGAGGTGATGCTCTCTGGTGTCGAAGGTGGTCGACGTGCATAATCGAGATCTGTACTCCCAACAATGGTGTATGGTCTCGAAAATCTTGAGGAAAACTGGTCTTCTTTAAAGATTGTATTGTTGTTTGATAAAATATTGTATGAGCTTGCAACTGAGTCTCTTACCTATTAGAAGCTATAGCGTTGTTGCCAAGCCAGAGCCGGTTCGCCTATTTCCTTGTCTTAAAATCGCTACGAGACAAGCGGTAAGAACACACGCATGCGCTTGCGCGCAAGCGTTAAAAATTCTAATTGAGTTTTAGTGGCTATGGTCCTCAAGGTTCAACTCCTTTTAGGTCATCTCAACGCTGAAAGAAATAGTCATCATGATCAATGGCTACTCCACGGGTCGCACTCTCAGCCACCATATGTTGAAGGAAGACCGAGCTGCCTGTAAGTTCTAACCCGTCATGAAAGCCTTTCAATGCGCCCCTTCAGATCTGATGTTGATGATCCCCTTCATCATGGTGATGGTGGCCCTCACTGCTTGGTTCCTCTCGGTGGTCGTCCGTTGCTACACCTACTTCGCTGATCGCAACAAACAGCGTGAGCTCACGGCCGCCGGCATCGATCTTCCCGATGCGACCTACTAACTGTGAATACCTAGCTCTTCTTGGCTTATTTCTCTTCCATCGAGCGTATACCTCTAGAGCCTCTGCCAATAAAAGTGATCAATGGTTCAAACGGCGAAGTCTTCGAGTCGAGTTCAAGGCAAACGAAAGGCTACTCTCTCTTTTTTGTCTTAGTCCTTATAAGTTCTAAGGAAAGCCCCAAGTTCATTATTTATTTGCCAATCGAATAATTTGTGCACATTCACCATGAGAAGATCATAAGAAGAAAGTCACTAGATGAAGATTGGACAAAGCACTTGAAGAGGGTCAGTACCAACTCTATAGACACAGAAGCCAATTTTCTGATCGAGGGACAAGATCAAGCATACAACGAACCGAGAAGAGACGAGACAATCGAAGAAACGAGAGTCTAGAGATGCTTGTGGATCTCCTCGTAGATGGCCATCACGAGAGCGCCGCCCGCCGTCCGGAAGACGTTGGCGAGAGCGCCGCGGAAGAGACCTCTCACACCCTCCTTCGTCACGATCTCCTTGCATACTCGATATGCATGTCCCAACTGAAAGCATTCAAACTGACTGAATAACAGAGACAATATAAGCAGGCGCAGAGGAGAAGAACGAAAGGCGATTTGAAGAGAAGGAAACAGACGAACCGGCTCTGGCTTGGCAACGACGCCATCGCTTCTATTCTGGTGACGGACGATGATCCGTCGACGCACCG
>JAQIXL010002871.1:0-11752 GCA_034700245.1 Poikilolaimus oxycercus | reverse complement strand
TTCGCTAAAAAGCTGCACACGGACCTCTTCTTCGCGTACACGCACAATTCCACAAATCTCTTCAACGGCCTCTATTACAACAAATTTTACAGGTTTTTTTTTTCGTGAAACAAATCAATTGACAACAAGATTGCAGGAGTATGCTCTCGTATTTCAAGCTATGTCGCGGCGCCCTGCACCATCGTCTCTTTTACGTTCCCTGCAACTTTGCCGAGCATCTTCAAGTTAGCTATGGGCCGGACTGGAAGGTCTACCGGAACAAAACTCAATATTGGTTTCGTGTTGCGCTCTTTTAATTTGGCTGTCAGGGATACCAACGTTGAACGTCAAATCGATATTCTCTGGTCGAAGGCGGAACAAAACTTCCCAAAGAGTGACAAACAGGAATAAATGTTTACGTCTTTATTGACAGAAATATGGACAAGTATTGAAGAATGAACAAGAGAATGGTGTTTTATTATTTGTGCTGTTTCTCGACGTTTGCATCGTCAGCACTTCCCTGACTACTCAAGTCAGTCGTGATCGTCTCTGTCTCCTCTTCGGCAGGCGTCTTTTGCAAAGCCTGAAATGTCTGACCGATAGAGTCCAAACAACCTGCAACAGCTCTTCCGGCAAGGCGAAAACGCTCCTCTTTCTCGAGCGATCGTCATCTTCCTCGGCCTCAGGGACGTTGTCTAGTAGATGATGAAAAAACGTCACTTTCTTATTCGGACTCTGTGGATCCTCCTCATCTTCGAGGCTTACGTGCTGATCTAAGAAGTTCTCCTTGAGAGACATTTGAGGCAACAAACCATATACTCCATTTAACTTCTCATTATCCACACTTGTCTGTTTCTTCACTAACGAATCGCCCAGCTTCATGTTCTCAATGGTTCCATGTGACATCACTTTTGGGACAGAACCCAGGTCGGCTGAGAGTTTGTTCCGAGACATCGATCGTTCAATTTTATGCTTCACACTCTTGACGATATCGAGTGAACGAAGTGATGCTCGACTTCCACTTCTCTCCGATCTGAAAGACTTTTCCTACAATGGCACGACCGACCTGTTTACCGGCACGACCGAGACGAGCTTCTCAAACTTTGCCGGATCGATGGCGTTAGGATCGGCGCGATCCGGCTTGTGGGGCATCATCTTGACTTCATGGACATTCTCCGGTAGCCTGAAACTTACTCGCAGCCAGGCAAGGCCCTACTTGACTTGGGATGCCGATCCTGACATATCGCTAATAATTTCATCAGCCGTCTCTTCCGAGTAGAGCAACTCCACTTCCTCGTCCCAGAACTTGTCTCGTTTCAACTCCGGCGGTCGATTGTAGCCACGATCCACTATCATAAGACCCATCTTCAATGTGTTCAAACCCAGAATGTCTTGCTGACCGTGAAGTTTCTATCAATAAGAGCATTGCACTCGAAGTCGTCGTCGTCATCGCCGAAGGGATTGAGCATGGCTTCGGCCACCTTCATCCAACCCATGTAGAAGACAAACTGGAAGAACTCGTTTCTAGTACCAATGTGGTGCGCTTACCTGCAGAACACTCATGACCGGGAAGTAAAGGTCGATCTGAAAGTTCTTTCTTCTTCTCACAGACTTTCAACCTACGTCTCCTTCCTTTCCCTCGTGATCCTTGATGACTAGTTGTCTGGCGATTACTGTAATGAGGAAGTAAGTGTGCACGGCGAGGCAGACAAGTTGAGGGTACATAATGGGGAAGGGCACCCAGTCATAGTTGCAGAGCCATGCCAAATCCGTTCGAAACTTCTTGATTTCCTGCAAACTCTTCTCTCATTCACAGTCGGCAAATATTACCGCAGAAATATTTTCTCTGACCCTCAAAAAGGTTTGAAAATCCAGTTTCTGCCCCATTTCAGACACCACAGTTCAGGTCCAGCTTCCCTCTCTCTGTGTGTGCATGATCTCCGATTTTCGCAACCGGTGAAGGAGCGTGGGTTTCTACAGGAAGTCTTGCCTCCCTCTCAGTAAAGAGAGAAGGTAGTCCTTCTTTGGTAAACAGTGAGCCCTAGGATCTTTTGTCCGCGCAACTGACGCCTTTTGAAAATCACCTCCCAGATCAAACACAGTTTCACCCTCCGTGAGAGCTTTTTTCCAGACACGAGTTCAAAGTATCAAAGACGTAAAATGGGCTTCTTAATGGGTTCAAATCGCTTTACCATACAGTGACCGATTTGAACTTTACAAACCTCGGATAAGACGACTTGATAGTAGTCGCTCTCGATGAGACCCTTCTTCCTCGCATCATAAGTCAGGGCTAGTGCCCACTGGAATGGCAACCAATACTTTGAATACCGGTATTGTATCTCATCGAATCGCTCCTTTTCGTGGGGCATCATAAAGCCTGGTGAATGTAAGATTCAAGCTAAAGCAGAACCTGCAGCAACGACAGTGTCCAACGTGGGAAAGCGCTTTCTGCTCTTCATGGACAAATCGCGGAAGACGAGAACTTGAGCGAGTTGACTGTAGCGAAGGATGCTGCGACGATAGAGTCGAGCCGTCTCACTGGTGCCTCTCACATACTCCGCCGTCATCAAGCCAATGCTAAACCGTTTTTCCGAAAAGAAGCAGCTTACGTACTTATCAATGAAGCCAATGATCCTATAGAGCGTGGTCCACCTGTTCACAATGTTTGTCACGAAGAAGCCGAGCATGAAATTCATTGGGATGTAATCCAGACGGTCGTCAAAGTAATGAACCACCTTTTCAAAAGTTCTAAATCATTCAGTGGAAATTAAAGACCAAGCAAACCTTTGTCTGTTCTCGCTCAAAGCAGCTCGATAAATAATGAAGATCAAGTAATAGAGAGACAACCAGATGCTCAATTCAATAGCGACGGCCTTCCAGATTGACCCTCGCCACTTTAACAGAAGCTTGAAGAGCGTCCACGGCCGCGACGTGGAGACAGCCAAATTGTAGTTGATCGTCATTTCTCAGGAAGTGAGAACTCTTCGAACGGAAGGTCTTAAGGTTGTACGTGGAGCAAGGCGAAGCGTGGGTTCCTAAGGAGTTCCAGTCGAGGGGGTGGCTGGTTCGTGGAGACTTATGAGGGCACGACTGGTTCGCTCGTCATTCAAGGCAAACAAACCGTCGGGATACAGACGCCCTGGGAGTAGTCTCTGAGAGGTGTAACTTACTCTGTGGACAAAGAAGAAGGAACAGCCAGCAGACGCAATTGTATAGGCTGCCAAGTGTACAAATTTATTCACGTTTGAACTTCTGACAACATTTCGGTAAAAAATAATTGACAAAATAATTTACACAAAAAACTCGCAGACTGTCACATGTTCAATCATGCAATCTTCCGGATACCATTTGCCGCTCTGTGAGTTTATGTAGCTGCATCCAAGCGAGTTGTTGGGCTGTTCTACCCAGTTGGTGTAGCTCGGGGTCTAAACCGTCTTCGACTTTAAGAAAGAAACACTTACAGATCCATCGGACCATTGCCACTGATCGCCCGTGAGCTGGAATCCAATCCAAATATTATCAAAACCGATTTCGCCTAAACTTTTTCGATAAAAACGTATATTTACTATTTGATATGTCACTGTTTTCGAATCCATTCCTGATAGAAACGACGTCACCGCCTTTAAGTAGATTCCGACAGAAAGCAAGTGCCGTGCTCCAATCTTTCTGAAAATTGTTTTCTTATGATCTTCGTGCTACACCAACCGTTCCTGTGTAATCTCTATAATAACACTTGCCAGTGATTACCTTTGAATCCATCCACCTGTCCGGGCATATTCCTTTCAAAGACATTCAATCTTAAAATTGTGTGAAATACCTGGTGGTAGGAGCTGCACATCGGACTTGCAGTTTCCAACGAGACCCACTCCGTCAACGACACTGAAGGCCGTCGAATCACAGCAGGACATCTCGCCACGCATTGTGAAGTTCTTATCGGGTTGTCCGGTGAAATTTGTTGCTCCTCCAGTCAACGTCCAGTTTCCGGTGCCATAGGCCACCCTCGAAATCCCAGTTCCCCGATCACTCATCACCAAGTTCACTGTGTAAGTCTGATTATAGCAGGTGACAGGAGACACGGGGCATCTAAACATTTTATTTTCGAAGGTCTTCAAACCCATCAATTGTATTCTGCGTGATCGTGCACACGGGTGCCCAAATATCAGGATTCGGATTTGGGTTTACAATTCGGATTGTAAATTCTGTCGTTGCCGCAAATCCATCGGATGTTATAGCTGACACCTATGACAACCAATTATATAATCGCCTTCATCAACTTACTTGAACTGATGAAAAATCTCCAGCTGCTCCGTTGGCTAAAAGAGAGATAATGCCGGATGACGAAGTCAAATTTCGGCTCAGCGAATTGGGATATAATCCTACAACAAAAGGAAAGCCAGCCGAATTGACCACACTAATGGTCAAGTTTACTGTCGGCTTGCCGAAATAATCCACTTTCCAAGCAATCGTTGCATTATTTCCAGCATAAATATCTCCTCCAGAACTTGATTGAGGCGTTGAGATTGTTCCTTTGATTTGTAAGCTGCTCAGAATGAATTTGTCATCAGCAATGCGACGGAAAGATCGTCCGGTCGTCGTTGTTCCAATCAACTCCACACATAAAAGAGAATCGACGTAGTGGAAGAACACGCTCTCAATGCTCCACAACCCCGTGGCCAGTGCTCTCGGTGCCTGTAGAGTGATCGGCTGTTTATTCGCGCATCCGAAGACCTCGCTCTGTGTAATATTCGCGCAGTCATTGCAGGCAATGACTACTTGATAGTTTTGTCCTGAGATCGGCCATCCTGAGTATGGTCGATAGTCCTTGTCGTAAAGTTTAAGAGACAAGAGGAGAGTCGTATCAACGCGGATCTCCACTTGTGACGTTACATTGTGAGTATTCATTGCATTGAAGGTCCAGGGAGTATTAGGAGTCGAATAAAGACGATATACGCGATAAGAAATCGAATCATAGACAATAGCATCACTAGCGGCGAGTAAGTCGATGCCATTTGAGTCGGTGAGATTGACTTGCAAGTGGTCGGCGGCACTCACAGAGCCAAAAGTGAGTAAGAGTTCCACTTGAGCAACCGTGTCGTCTATATCTACAGGCAACGTCGTGAGGCCGCTGACTGCGATGCTCACTGCATAAAGACCCTGCCAATCTGTCTCTGTGAGGAAGTCCGTTGTGTTGGCGATATCGCTCTTGTTGAAGAGCAAATATAGACCGCCAGTGACCTTGGCGATCGTTTTATAATCTTCAATACTACTTTCCCCATCGTCGTAGGCATATCCTGGTTCCGCCGTTGTCGTCACGGCTGCATCTACGTGAACTCCGGCGGCTGCTACGTCCTCACCACTCATCATAAAAGTGATCGGCAATTGCTTCCTCTTTGCCACATCTATTATAGTGGTGTTCAAGGTGTGTCTCTTGCTTGCGGCATCTGTGAATACAAATATCTTCGTATGTTCTGGCACCGCATAAACGGTTTCATTCAAGGCAGCAAAGCATTCTTCGGGAATATCGCCGCCATCGTGAGCCGTGAGGTTGCTAACGAATTCGTCCATTTCTTTGGCGTTTGTGAAGGAATTCACAGGGCCGTACTGCGGGTCGTTGAATGGCGTTATAAAGAAAGTGATCTCGGTGTTGTTGACTGCCGCCTCGTCTATCATTTTCTCGGCAAAGAGTTTCACCGCTTCAATTGAATCGTCCATGCTGAATGTTGTATCAAGGACAATCGCAATCGCCGGTGTATACTCAAGGCCTATTAATTTCCCAAAAGCAAATTCATCGTCCATTGAACTTCGAAGGTCTTCCAAATACTGAATTGAGGCCTTCACAGCGAGATAAGCAGCCTGTTGATGAAGATAATAATGAGGAGAGACGAGGGGAGTGGCCCCGTCCTTGCCGATTCCACCTTGAGCAGGGAGTTGGACGCTGTCGTCGTCGGGCATCCCACGACTACACTTTCCTGGCGGCTTCGGACCAGACATCGAAGTTTCCGAGCTCACATAGCCAGTGGTAAGGCTTGTCGTGTTGAGGTTATCGCGGCAGACTACAATGTTCGACAGGTTTGCGCCACCTGGCCAGCTGTCAAGATCAGACAGGTGATCGTTAATCCAGTCTGTTTCATTCTGCAGTTTATCACTAGCGTTGCATGGTTGACAAGCAGCGGTGTAGTTGTTGTTTAGTGCCACGCTAATACTAGCGCTCATTCCAAGTGCAGGTTCTATGTCTGTGTTTCCTAGCTCCACCCAGTTCGTATGAGAGTAGAAGTCTTGAATTGTGTGAAGAATGTAGGCGAGCTGCCTCTGAGCGTCCTCGTATTTGTCGGTCGTGCTTGCTGTTGCAATGACTTCCAGAAGAGCTTCTCGTTTTTCGGCTAGTGACTTCAACGAGTCTTCCAGGAGATGCTCAGTATCGAAATGAAAATGAGGATTTGTGGCCATTGCCGGGTCAACATCGGGATCCTCAATATTATTTTCGAATGTAATTACAGTCGTCGCGGCCTTGTTGATCTGACTTTGAGTAAAATTCACTTCCTTGAACCAGCTTGAACTGCGACAGCTACTAAAGGGCGACGATGGATTCGGATCGGTCAGATTGTAATTGCGCTTCAAATAATTGAAGTGGGTGATGCAAAGTATCGCTGCCATTTGCTGCTTATGAAATCTAGTGTTACCTGCAATATGTGACTATTATGAATTCTCTTTAAAAATGCAATACGAAGAACTTGCCAAAAGCATTCACAAGATTTGGAAACAGCGTCATAGAGGCGAATGTGTCGACGGGCCAGGCGAAACCAAGAGCAATTAGTATCAGTAAAGTGACGTTGGACATCTTCCTGATTGTCAGACTTAAACAAACAGTATTGTATATTCAGAAGGAAAGAAAATACTTAAAGGTATGCAAGCGCACACCGCATTGGTTGACTGGTCAAGGCGTTGTTGGTCCGATCAAAACGACTATATGGGGTGTCCGTGACAAGTGGCTTCTCTCGAACTAGTCCAAGAACCTGCCCGATGCGCTTTTACGGCCCTATTATAAGGGGCCGCCGACGCAGCTGGCCGCCAAACCTCGTGTGATCACCTCTTTCTCTTGGCTTTCCCATGTTCTGAACGCAACGCCTTTCTCATTTCTTTCTACTGTTTGTTGTCGTCATTTTTGGAAGCTGAGAAGTCGAGAGGTTGACATGATGTCCTTTTCTGCAACGACCATCATCGTTCTTCTTTGCCTTATCTTTATCGAGTTTTCATCTTCACTCAATTGCTCTGTGGGATTGGTGAATATCGCTGACAGTAAGACTTACGGTGCCACGGTACACAAAATCATCACATATATCTTTTGTCTGTTTAGGTGAAATGCAGTGGTGACACACCGCAGTGCGGTGTTCTCTTTGGAAGTAACGAGTTTCAACAAAATCCGTATCGGGTTTTACTCTGCATGTCTTATGATGTAAGCTTGAATTATCTTGGTTGCCTCAAGAATGTTTAGATAACACTAAACGTGAACTATGGCGCATATACTGGCGAAACGTGTGAATATGATGACTTCTCGGAAACACCGACCCTATGCTTTTGCAACAATACTGACGCGTGTAACGCGAATCTAGTACAATTGGCGCCTTTTAAAGATAGCACCAGCACTTCCACCGAAATGTTTTTCCTTCAGTTCCGCTGGTAATGCTGCTTTCAGAAATTGTTATTTCGGTATCGCCGATGACGATTCTCATTATCTTCGTGGTGGAATGGACACTTGCAACGGTCTTTGCGTCACTTATTTATTTAACGGAAATTCAACTCGAATATATGCATGTGCGTCAGACGAGACAAGAGCTGAACTCGGAGCGACCGATGGCTCCTGCGTGCATACGAATAACGACATTTTCGTCTGTTTTTGTTCTAGTTCCAGTGAGCCATGCAACAAGCTAAAAACTCCGTATCCTGATTTGAAATCCGCCATTTCGTGTTACTCTGGCTTCCAGTCCGACGGAAAATATCTAGTATGCCGATTTTAGTCATAAATAATTTTAGGGGACTGTAATGCCGTGTGCCGAGACCGAAGTTTGTATTGGCCAAAAGTTTGATAGCAGCGGCATCGAAGTCTATCAGTGCATGCGAATGGAGACTTGCTTCGCAATTTTCTATGACCCTGGAACTTCGACAGACTGTATATGGAATGCTGGAGCTCTCTCGTTAGTTTTTCTCTAACTTACCACTCTCCTCAGCCAAACCTGTTGTTGCGCGATTGATCAATGTAATTATAACCCTTCCCTAATGGCTGTTAGCGGCAATATCCCTACACCGAACCCATCAACTAATAACTACAACCAGCATTGTGCCGACGGTTACATGAACATGGAAGAATATATGCAGCCAATAGTTGCTGAAGTTCGACCTTGCAATGGAGCTTGCATGATGTCCGTCTTCAACAGCAACTACTTCTGGAGATGCGCGGCTATTGAAGACTGCCTCACACTTGGAGTGTTCAATGGATCACGGAACTGCTCCATGACTATATCCAAATTCGGAGAAATTTGCTGCAACTTCAATGGTTCGTCTTCGTGCTTTCCGAAAAAAACGACGAAGAACTTTGAAATCTTTCAGAAACACAAACAACGTCGACCTCAACGACCACTACGACTACAAGAACTACAACGACGTCAACTCCCGCTACTCCAAGCACTGTCAGAACCACTTCAACTAAAAGAACAACGACAATCCCAACAACGACGACAACTCACAGGTTAACACCATCAAGCACCGCTACGTCGAATTCGAACGCGAGTATTTTATTCACACAAAAACTCATACGCTCGAATTATTTCCACAGCACAAGCTTCGGCGTCGTGTAGGGGCGGCTGGACATTGGTTAACGTCACTAGCCCAGCCAAATGCGTTCAGTACAATTCATTAAACAACGCACCTATAAGTCTGTTTAAGTGGTTATCGCTCATTTCCCACTGGAATATAGGTTATGTGAACGCTCTTGGCAACTGCATAATCCAGCCGCATAACTACAACTTGGTCAGCATCCGCAACACTTTTGAATCAAATGCTATAAAGGGTGAGACTCAACAAACATTTTCATCTAGGATCTTTTGATTTAACCGCCGTACCAAACAATCTCACTTCTACATGCACATGGATAGGACTGTCCCGAACAGACACAAATAGCCCCTGGACGTGGGTCTTCGATGGAACGGTTGAAGAGTATTTGGAATAACTTTGCAGTTTCTAGAATTCTACATACTTCAATTGGGCACCCAACCAACCGAACAACACCGAAGCCGCCAAATACGCCTACATTGACTTAGGCTCATGGAAATGGATGCGCAGCAACGGATACGCGCTATGTGACTACATTTGTCAAACACTTCCCGGAAGTTAATATAAAGACTTCTATGAATGTACCAACATTCCTGCGCTCACACTACTCACTTCGATCAGCAGCTGGTTTTCATCAAATTTCTCTGGTCGCAATATCTTTTCTTGAGCGGTGTTTTCGTTGAACCGTATAAAAACGCATGTTTTACTGAGCCAGTTAAACAAACTGCATCATGGACTCCTTATTGCTTTTTGTCTGCTAATTAGTCCTTTTCTCTTGTTGAACCAACCCCGCGCTTATCATTTTTTGACAGAAAACGCTGGCCAGTGTGGTTCCAGCGTCCATGAATAGCGGTTGACTTTGGCCTTAAGAAACATTTTCTTCTCAGGATTTCGTCGTGCATTTTTACATTCGGTGCAAAATACATTATCTATTCCACCTCGTGTAGCTCTGTTCATGTTTCTTTATGTTCCGCATTATTTTTTTCAGGCGGGTGCAATGCGTTGTCGAAATGGTCTTCTCTTGTGCATGACAAACATAGCCATAATAGTCACAATGGCAGAATCCGCAAGTTCGACTTGCAGAGACGGCTGGACATTGATTAACATCACTAGCCCAGCTAAATGTATTCAGTACAATTCAGGAAATAACGCGCCATTAAGTCTTTTTAAATTATTATCGTTCATTGGTGCTGAAATATAGATTATATAAACGCCCTCCACGCGTGCTCGTTCCAAGCCCATGATTACAGTTTGGTCAGCATTCGCAATACTTTCGAGTCAAGTGCCATACATTGTAAGATTCAACAAATGTTTTCATTCAACAACTTGAGATTTAGCCTTCCTACCAAACAATCTCAGTTCTAACTGTACATGGATTGGGTTGACCAGAAAGGACACAAATAGCCCGTGGATATGGGATTTTGACGGACAGGTTGAAGGAACTTTTTCGCTTAAAAAAAGGTTCGCTCTAGAATTCTACGTACTTCAATTGGGCATCCAATCAACCGAGCAACACCGAACCCACCGCCAAGTACGTCTACGTTGACTTGAAAACGTGGAAATGGATATCCAGCAGCGCATATGCGTCTTGTGACTATATTTGTCAAACACTTTCCGGAAGTTAAAAAAATAAACATATTTCACCTATGTATTCTAGCGCGCGTCGGTACATAAAGCAAATAGCTGAATCCATCTGAGTCTTCAAAGAGATGAAGATGTCCAGTAAATTTAAGTACTTCATCCTCGATATAAACGAGAAAACGCTCGGTAAGCTAACAAGTCTAAAAATATATGTCCGCATCTAACAAAACTTTTTTTAGTATTTGTCAGTTAAAATCTTGCAAAGAAATATCAGAGCCTGTGTGACCTGTGACAGCTTATGAAGAAGGCTTAAGGCGATAAGCGTGCCGTGAATTGGTCCAGTAGAATCGAATCCGACGATTAAAGATTCCTCGATTCGACACTTAGAAACCACGAAGTTCCAGAACGGAATGAAGTTTCGCTGATGCTTCAATCACGAAGCTCCGTATCGCGGCTGATTCTAAGTTCATCTCAACAGCGGAAAGATTCGTGAGCTCTATTAGTGAGTTTTTGCAGGGAAAATGCTTCTTCTTACGGTTCTTCTCGTCTCATCTTTACTTCACATTGTTAATTCATTTTCATCCTCAAGAAAGTATATCATCGTGATTAGCGATTTTGGAGGTTGGCGTGTTCAAGTTGGCCAAAACCACACAAAAGACTTTTAGCGACTCACTTTCACAATCAGCAAATGGCGACAACTCTGTGTACCACGCATTATAACTTCTTCAAGCGAAACTACTACCTGAACTCTTCTCAACCTGGATTCTTCGAACGCTGTCCTTATGAAGATTGGTTCAAGGAAGTGCGGCCGGATGATGCGCAGAATCAGATCAACAAGGTCAAGACCACAGTCAATACACTCGAAATAATGATCGAGGATCCTGACATTGATTCTGCAATGGCAACAAACCCGCTCATGCATTTTGATGCCGAGCATCTGCTTCAAGACACGGCGAACTCTTTAGTTCAGTCTCGAACAGCTCTTTTACAAGCCATCGCTGCAGCAGGCGGTTCTGGCGTTTATACCACTGCACAGCAACAGCTCGCCTATATTCTTCACACAGTTCAAGACTTTTATTCTCACACGAACTGGGTGGAACTGGGTAATGCAGATATCAACGCTGCCCTTGGAATTAGTGCTGATCTCGGTATAGCGCTCAATGATAACTCCACTGACGCTTGCCGACCTTGTGACTCTAGCGAACAATTGGCAAATGAAACGGATTTCATCAATTCTCATCTATCAAGCATCAACCAGTGGCCTGATGGAGCCAACGTGTCAAATATTCTTGTTTGCCGCGGAAACATCCTCACCACAAAGCTCACCACAGGTTATGTCAGCTCGGAAACTTCGACATCTGGTCCG
>JAQIXL010002870.1:0-11753 GCA_034700245.1 Poikilolaimus oxycercus | reverse complement strand
GATGTCGTACGAGTCCAAAGTCAAGTTTTGTATACGTAATCGAGGCCGTAGATGAAGAATATGAAATAAAAAGTGGGGTTTAAAAGTCAAAAATGCGGTAACTTACTCCCCCCCCTCCCCCTCATCCTGACATCCTGACATACTTTGTACAGAGACGTCGTACGAGTCCGTGTTAGTATAGGTAATCGAGGCCGTAGAGAAAGAATATGAAGTAAAAAGTGGGGGTCTAAAGGTAAAAGTGCGGCAAACTACTCCTTCCCCTCCAGCTTGTGACATGTAGAAACCGAGTGCCTACTGAGTAAGTTTAGGAGTAGAAACCGAGCGCCCTGGGCCGTTATGTACAGCTACTGAGTAAGTTTATGAGTAGAAACCGAGCGCCCTGGGCCGTTATGTACAGCTACTGACAATGAGTAAGTCTACGGAGTAGAAACCGAGCGCCCTGGGCCGTTATGTACAGCTACTGACTACGTGTAAGTCTTCGGAGTAGAAACCGAGCGCCCAGGGCCGTTATGTACAGCTACTGAGTAAGTTTAGGAGTAGAAACCGAGCGCCCTGGGCCGTTATGTACAGCTACTGACAATGAGTAAGTCTACGGAGTAGAAACCGAACGACGTGCAGGGCTTTTAGCCAGTACAGTGCAGACGTGCGTGGCATTTGCCATGACTCCGTATAGAAGTGGAGTCGTACAACCGAGCCCACCTAGTTGTGACATAATAAATTCTTGTTCTGCGCACAGAAAAGTATGGCAACAAGATGAACCCTGCTGCGATTGGATACACAGATGGCTATTTGAAACAACGTGGAGACAGCAGACGAATCAACTCGCGAGATGCAAATCAGAAGAAGGAGAAGTGATGAATCCTGCTGTAAATTTGTCAAAATTGAAGTTGAAAGAAAAAATGCTGAAAGTAGGTCAACTGTGTGTTTGTTTAAAAACTATTAGCGCTTCACCGTTTAGGCCTTTCTCGTAACAAAAAGCTTAACGCGGTTCCTAAACGTGTTATATCGAACAGTGAGCTTCGACTTTTCCGCATCAATAACAAGCTCATGGTTACAGAAAAAGTCGCATTCAAACTTCATATCATTTCTCTCGCACATTCGACGCAGTTCATCAAATTCTTCGTTGAGGAATCCGAATTGAAAGTAATCTATGATGCGCTCGCCTTCAATCCAAGCATCCACAAGATTACAAATTCCATTGGGAGTTATAAGCGTTACCTTGCAATCAAGTATCAAGCGAACCCATGAGGCGCTTAGCAGCATTTCATCATTAATTTTTACGATAGAAGTAGTCAAAGGACCGCATTCCAAGTCTTTCAGCCGTTGCACGCTTTCGTTTCTGAAGAAAGTTTCGTGCAAAAGTGCGGTTGGGCACCGAAGACTCAAAGCGGTCAACTTTGGAAGTTGTTGCATCAGCTTGAGAATCTCGGAGCAATGTGCTTTTTGAGGGTTTTCCGTAAGCACTAGGTGTGTGAGATAAGCACTTGCGGATAAGATTGAGAGAAGGCGTTCGAGCTGTTTCAGCCTAAGATTGGACTGAATTCGGTTAACGTTGCAGTGCCTTAGAACATGGCCGAGGAAGGCTACCAAATTGTGCACATTGAGGAACTCGAGATTGGCGAAGAGTTGAATTCTCAGAAAATAGCGAAATTTTTCAGCCTTTATTATTAGGCCGCCAAATTGAAAACGCTTTTCTGTCACAGCGTAGGAGAAGCCGAGATGAGGTGCGTTGAACCAAATATAATATAACTCCGGAAATACAATTTGCACTGGCACATTTCCAAAATCGCGAAGTCGACGCGCATTGGAAGTAATGAGCGCGTCTACGGACTTACTTAAAATGTGAAGTTGAACGAGCTTCTTGGGCGGCAAAAACGCAAATATCTGCAGAAAAATGGACTGGGGAATATGCGCATTGCTGACTGGATAAGGCATAGCAAAGCAATACCTGACCTGCGGGGGCAATGACTGAATAATGTCACAAAGATGATTCGGTTATTAGCAGTTTTTATTCGGGAACACAAAATTCACACAGCAAGCCGGCACAACCTTTTTGAGCACTGGCTAACTTATTAGCACCTACGATGCACTTTCATTGGTTCACTGGTCGGAAAGCAACGTTCTGGTTTTGATCGAATGCTTCACTATCAAGAGGATCAGTAACAATAGTCGCAAAAGAAAAATCAGAAACTGAAAAGAGTCGAGATCTCTCAAACGCAGACAAGTTTCAGGATGTGCCGTGTCGTGTCATATCGCACGGTGAGTTTGTTTTCCTCTGTAATAATTTCGACTTGGAAGTGACCACAGCGTGTGCCTTGAAATGGCAAGTCATTCTCCTCGAAAATATCGCGCAGCTTGTCGAACTTGTGTGACGCGAATCTCAACTGAAAGCACTCAATGTGGCGCTCATCATTGAGCCACGCTTCGACAAGATTCCAAATTCCATTGGGAGTAATACGCGTTGTTTGAGCACCGATGACTAAACGAGCCCATTTTGAATTTAACAAAATATTGTCGTTTACTGGATGAGAGAGCTTTGTCCATGAACCGACTGTTTGGCATTCAAAGCCGCCAGTGAGCGCTTGAATTCGCGGGTTTTTAAAGAAAGATGGTGGCAGAGACTTGGATGGAAATCGATGACAAAAAGTCATCAAATTCGGAAGTTGCTGTATGGCTTCGAGAATTCGTGCAGGGGTCGCTTGCCATACGGCGTCGTTGTATATCAGCTTGGATATTCGAGCACACGTTGCCTTTGAGGAGAGAAGTAGACTGACGAGGGATTCGCTGAGATTACTCATTTCGACTTGTCGAACGACGCAGTGCCTTAAGATGTGATCGGTAAAAGCGGCTAGCTTGTACGATCTCGCCTGATTAAAGCAAGTCAAGGACATCCATAAGTGCTGCTGAGATCTTTTTATTTGAAAACTGAGCCCTCGAAAAGAAAATGGCTTTTCCTCTTCGCCACCCGTAAAAATGCTCTTGCCCTCGTTAAAGGTGATGAAGCCCGAGCGGACTAAACAAATCGTTAACGAAAAGTCCTTAAATTGACGCAGGCGTTGAGCGTTTGCAAAAATTAAGCCGTTCACAAATTTGCTTGCCGTGCAAAGCTGAAGAAGCTGTTGCGTCGGCAGAAACGCTAGGATGGTCAGGAAAGCTGAGTCAGGAAGGTCCGGGCTTGGAGTTGACATATTTTTCCGCAACCAGATTTCACAACGGTAATCACGGCAAAATGAGCAAAAATCTGTTCGGTAACTTTGCTCTGGCACAGTTAGCGCTTGGACGACGCTGAGGAAAGTGCTAAAAGCTGACAAAATAGGACAGCAAGAAAAGCGCAGTGTCTTTGACTGGCCGGCTAGGCGTACTTTGTGAAATTCATCCAGGAAACCACAGTAGGAGGGTATTTTGCCTTGTTAGCGCCTTGTTAGCCGAATGCCCGGCGTAACAGCGACGACGGGGCATCCTGCGTCGAGAATCCAAATTGTAGTGTCGTCCCCGGAGAGCCGAAAAATCGCCTGGCGAACATACATTCTGCTGTCGCAGGAATAAATATGTGCACGGCTAGCGAAGCAATACATCTGCAAGTTGATGACCGACTTTGTATCCACGAGTGCTGTTAGGTGCTCGGCAAATTAACCCTTTCATTAATGTTCTGTGTCGTCAATTTGGCGAACTGCGCCCGCGCTGCCACTTGCCCTTTGTGCATGAGCTTCCAAATCAGGGCTGTGCGGAATTCCGCTTCCGTCTTCCGCTTTCTTGACTTCCGCATTTTTTGGGCACTTCCGCTTCCGCTTCCGCTTCCGCAAAAACTTGTCGGAAGTACACGGAAGTGCTGTGCAAGGAAAGTCATTAGTTAAAGGTGCTTGACCCTTTGAGAAAGGCAAAAACCGGGCAGTTTTTGGCGCGCGGCGTTTACTTGATGCATATTTCAATTCAATAGACACGTTTGTGTGTGCAATTTGACCCGGCTCTACCGCGGCTAGGTGAAAAAAATTCCGCTTCCGTCTTCCGCTTCCGTAATTTCCGCCTTTTTTGAGGACTTCCGCTTCCGCTTCCTTCCGCCACTTTTGCAAAACTTCCGCTTTCGCTTCCGCGGAAGTCAAAATCCCTGTTCCGCACAGCCCTGTTCCAAATCAGTTAAAACTTGGCTACGGGCTTTCGGATGACTCACCCTTTCGTGCTTTCGCAGACTTTTGATGGTTGGTGGATGAAAACGGCAAGGGCCGTTCGACGACGCGTCTCGGGGCCGCCGATCGCCTCCGCTCACACATCGACACCAGTAGGTGAGAGGCGTCTTGATTCAAGACATCCGTCATTGATTTTCTGATAACGACGCGCAAACCCTTTCTTCTCTCTCTTCCGATGTCGGAGGCCGAGAGTGAAAAATCAGGCAAAATGTCAAAAAAGCTGGAATACAATGAAGAAAGAAGCTGCTGACAAAACGGTTCTCGTCTGCGTACACGGGCACCCACGACCACTGAAACCAGCTCCGTTCGCCAAGTTCATTACGTCGGTTGTCTTGTCGCCGCCCCTTGTCGTGGAAGGCGTGAGTCTGAATTCGTTTATAACTGGAGAATTTTGGCCATCTCACCACTGTCCATTGTCTGCCTTCCTCCAACTCCATTCACATCAGTCTAATATCGACCATGCTGACTAGCCAACTTCTTCTTATTGCTCTCATCTGCTTAATCGTGTCAGTCGTCAATGCTCAATATGGTTAGTACTTTTTCTTTCAAAATCAACCCTTTTTGAATCTTTTCGACTGATCAAAAGCTTTTCAGGCGGCTACGGCATGGGCTATCCGATGATGGGCGGCTACGGAGGCTACGGCGGCATGGGCGGCATGGGAGGCTATGGAGGAATGGGTGGAATGGGCGGTTATGGAATGGGAGGCTACGGGGGAATGGGAGGGATGGGAGGATATGGCATGGGCGGCATGGGCGGTTACGGCGGTGGAATGGGCGGCTATGGTGGACGTCATCATCACGGCGGTGGAATGTGGGGTAAATAAGCTTTACAAGTGTTGTACGTGTATTTATTACCGGTTGTCTATAAAAGAATTTATTGAGATCGTTTTCGCGAGGAGTTTTGAAACAAAATCGACTAGTCAATGACTTCACAGAGGTCTAGGGCTTTTTCATTTCGGATGGCATTGATTATCACGAGGGTTTTTGCATCTTCACAGCGTCGGCCGATGACATCCTAAAGAAAATTCAATGAATCGATCGGCTTACATCGAAGGTGTGAACCAAGGACGTCATGTCGGCGATTCGCAAAGCGTAGTTCGATAGCTGGCTTTCTTTCTTGCTCCGAGCCACGTAATGGTCGTGAAGCTCATTCAAGATTCGATTCTTTTCCGAGCTAGCAACCTCGAGAGTCTCTTCAGTGACCGAGTCACTCTCTAAAAACACTTATGACGTTGAGGAAAATGGTTGCCTTCTAGATTCCACAACGAGAGGGCGACCATGGCCATAAACTCCGTCTCCGATGGCGTCAGATTGTTCATTGGTGCGACAATGCGTTGCAAACGTTCCTCCTCAAATTTGTTCCTGAAAGAGTTGGATTGTGGTCTACAAGACAAACTCTTCGTCGTCAGTAGAAACATTGGAACTGCGACTGCTGCAGCGGCTACTTTGTCTTTGCTGGTGCTCTTCATAGTCCTCGCGATAGTAATAATTCAGGCAATCGAAGTTAACAAATCGGAACCAGAATCGTTTGAAAACCACTAACTGAAAAGTTAAGAAAGCGGTAAATGCTGACTTTTTGGTCACAAGTTAAAGTGACAAATGCGTCGACGGATGCCATGAACTGCGCCACGAACACGCACATTGAGGCGACACCCTAAATCAAAAGTTTTTGGTATCACAACAGGGCTCACCTCACAAATCACGCGGTTTTCCATTATGTCCAAGGTCTGATAAAACGGAGCCTTTTTCTTGTATTCGCGTCTCTCTTCGTAATTCTGCTAGAGCGAGAATGAAACAATTAGGCTAATGTGTACTCTTTTGACGAAGAGACACGCTTGTTTTTCTTTGAAATGTTGATACGCACGATGGAGGCGTTCTAGCTGTGTTCCGGAGAACTTTTCGAATGGCCAGGAGGTGCCTTCCATCTGATGGGCAATGGTCGCGCGTCACTAAAACCAACCTGACTAAAGATGTTGCCTATTCGTGCCAGCACTCTATTTGTCTGCACCAAAATGGTCCGTCCGAATATCCACTTCTAAACAAACCGTTTCCTTGCTTCTGATGTAGGAATGCAACTTACTTCATCATCAGCTGGTAAAAAATCCAAAAGTCGTACTGCATCGTTTTGCTGGCTCTTTTGCTGAAAAGGAGAAACGTTGTCCCTAGTACCAAAGTGAAACATCCTCATGCAAGCGATCTGATCGAAACTTACTTGTTTTGGCTGACTCTGAAGTTCATTTGATACTTCGGCTGGAGTGGAAGCCATCGTCGCCATATTGCAGTCCATTTTTTCAGTCTGGCGCTGAAACTCAAATGACAGTTGACTGCTTAGTTTTACCAAAACTCTTCACGACGTTCCGAGAATCACCACAAGCAATGTATTTTGCATTGAAAGCAAATTTGAAACTCACTTGTTGTGCGTCCCAGTCAACCAATTCTTCAAAAGAGTGAGATGAAGATGCCATCAATGATTCACGGGACTCTCCACTTTCAGATTCTGGCGAAACCTCAGTCGCGAATGTTCTTCGGTTTGGGTCGCGTCTCTTTGAGGTCGTGCTCTTCTTGAGATCATAAAAGAGTTGAAATCCTGAATGCTTGACGTTTCTTTTGGATGGAGCTGCAAACCGTTGGATTTCATGCCGATCTGCTTGCACTTTGTCAGCCGGCACGCTCTGCATGACCGATTTCTATGGCCTGAGAGAGTTCACCCAAATACAATCTACAGACCGTTGAAGATGGTGCATTGCACAGAGAGCTGACGATTTCTTTGACTCTTGCATTTGTATTGAAGGTTCAAAGTGACGGCGCGTCGAAAGAATGCCGAACAGGCACGACAAGAGAGGGCACCGAAGTGCATTCCATGGGCTTTGTCGCCACACACACGACAGTTCTCCGGTGAAGCCATCGTCAAGCTGAAAACCACTTCTCAAACCAATTGATTTCTAATAGAGATGAACTAGGCGGCGATCGAGTAAGTAAGAGGCTAAAAATATATTGAAATAGGGAATCATATTCAATCTTGAGGCAAAAAGTAACGAAGAAAGACTGAGTTCGGAATGGTGCGTTTCCGCTGTTTGAGTCGGCTGAGGGAGCGCCAGCGCGCACGTGCGACGCGGTCCGCGTCGCGTTTCTGTCTTGTGCCTTGTGCTCGCCGGTTAAATACACGCGTGTGCTCGAGAAGAAATGCGTCTTCGTCGCACTTCTACATTGCAAGAGGGCCATGGAGACTTGGCTTCTCATCCTCATCATTGTCCTTGCTGTCCTCCTATTGCTGTCCTGTTTGACCGGATTGAGGTGACCATTCCAAGTCCTCTCATACCGAGCTTCAGGTGTTATGCCCGAGGCGGTGTCTTCAGAGAGAAGGTCAGCCTGGTAGGAAAAGTGGCTGTCGTCACTGGGGCCAATGTCGGAATCGGCAAAGAGACCGCTAGGCAGTTTGCTGTTAGAGGTGCGAAGGTCTACATGCTTTGTCGGAATGAGGCTAAAGCGGCTGAAGCCATCAATGATTTGGATAAGGTTCAATTGAAACAGAGATTTTTATTGTTAGAGAGGAGCACCCAGACAACGGCTGGTGTTCGTTCGCTGCGACTTGTCCGACTTTTCGAGTGTTCGAAAATGCGCGACCACCATTCTGGCGCGTAGGTTTCTTCTTTCGGGCAAAAGTTTGCTTTCTTTCTCTCCGGACTGCCAGGCGGATCTCTCTGATTGTGAGTATATTTGCAGAAGAACAACGAATCGACATCCTCGTGAACAATGCCGGCGTCATGCTCCATCCGCGCTTCGAACTCACAAAGGATGGCCATGAAATGGCTTGGCAGAGCAACTATTTGAGTACGAAAACTGCGATTTGGAATATCTTTCAGGTCACTTTCTTCTAACAGAGCTTCTTCTGCCTGCAATACGGCGCAGTCAAGGTGGTCGAATTGTCAACGTATCTGCACTCAGTCACACATTCATTCCCAGTCTCAAACTCGCTGAAGTGGACGATCCGAAGTATTTCTCCACATGGCTTCTGCCGTACAATCGAAGCAAGCTTGCGCAGGTATTCTTCTTCTTCTTTCCCCTACATGCAACTGGCTAGGTTATGCATGGACGGGCTCTGACCAAGCGACTGCGGTCTGCCGGCATCACCAACGTGCTCATAAACTCCGGTCACCCAGGCGTCGTTCGCACTTTACTTGGACGCACTGCCGGCTCGAGAGCTCTTCGGGTGATTTTGGGTCCACTCATGTTGGTCTTGCTGCTTCAAAGCAATTCTTCAGGTGGATCATCTACAAGTCGGAGACTGAGGGCTCGCAGACCACTCTCTTCTTGGCCCTAAGTGAGCGTCTTGGTGGTACTTCGGGAGAATACTTTGCGTAAGGAGTTGGTTTCACCAATGAGGCTTCCTTTAGCGACTGCAAGCGATCCAAAGAGAATCCATGGGTAAACAATGAGAAGGCTTGCGACGAGCTCTACGAATACTCGCTGAGGGCCGTCGGACTGGGCTCTCAATCTTCAGTCAATTTCATCGAACACGTATAAAGTTTCATTTTCGTCCACAAAAGACGCATAGACAGGAAAGGTCAGACGACAAGCCGAAGGGAAACGCTCAACCTGAACTCTGATCAATTGGAAAGAAGAATAAACAATGTGTGAAGGGAGTGAAAGAGGCGTGGCTTTGAGGAAGACTCGTTTTCTGTCTTGTACTCTAGGGCATAAAGCACAAGACGGAAGAGGCCGTGCGCGCCACACAACTCATTCTGTTTTGCCGAACTTTGGTGAAGGTGGTAGAAAGTGACGGCGAAAGTTTGAGTGTACGGTCTGAACAATTGACCACACTCGGCAAGTCGAAACAACTTGTAAAACTACACACAGAACCCGCAGAGTCATCGCGAATGCCATGCTACAGCTGATAGTTTTTGACTCCTTCGAGTTTCTTCCGACTCGTTCGGCCCGTTTTTGCCAGTCTTCATAAGCCCGTCATGATAATCTTCTAGCACGCAGGGCAGGATGGAGATGATGCTAACACTAAGACCTGATACATCGCAGACGATCAGCCAAAACTAACAGCTTACTCTAGCAAGAAGTCACTCGAGTAGCGGCGCTCTTCAGAAACATCTGCTTTGATGAAAATGTTTTCCAGTTCGATTCTACGAACGATTCGCGCCTGAGCATGCATAATTTAGCCGCATGCAGACGAAATTTGTGAGATCGTCAATGGTCGGTCACTATGCCGAACGTTTCTCTAGAAGAACCTTACACTCTCCTAAGGATTGCGAAGTTTTTGAGTTCGGCCAGCCTTTGCCTGAACGTTTTCGCAACCTACCTCGTCTATACGCGCTCAGCCAGCCTTCGTATTTATAGCTGGTTTTTGCTGAACTACATGGTTTGTTGTTTGAAAGAACCAAACTTTTTTCACTGACAACGCTATTTATAATTTTTCAGTGGACAAGTTGCGTGTTTGATTGCTATGTTCATTTAGCCTTTTCACCGGTTGTCCTTTTTCCCTATATGGCAGCCTACTCGACTGGTCCACTCTGGAAGCTGCTTGGCATTACAACGCACGCACAATATTGTATCTTTGATTACGTGGTAATGTGCCAGACGAATTCTGTTTTGCTAACTTTCTACTGGCGTTACCAGGCACGCAGCGATTCTAGAAGTGCAGCTATAGGTTTCAGGTTTCCCAGTTGCCAGGCTCCTACTGGAGATTTCCAACTCGTACGCATGTTCTTGTAATCGTTTTCGTCTACTGTATAACGCTTGTGCCGCCACTCATTGCATCGTTTAGTGAATTAGAACGCTCAGTGCTTATTGCACAGCTACAACGAGTGGTATGGCAGTTCAACTAAAAGCATTGTTTTTTCAGGGAGACTTTACAGCGCTGGCATTGCTCACAGAGCCCTCCACGCTCATGTTTTGCAACGAAATCGATCTTGGTTTGATCATTTCTGTCTATTTGGGAGTTGCCTTCATCGCCTTAGCGACTTTGTCCTGCCCGGTCTTGGCGGCTGTCACGTAAGCAACTTACAATGAACGAAATGTTACCTTGCAGATGGTCTCAGCTCAGCGAAAATATTGCCCGCAAACATATTCGAAACCAGCGAAGCCGTCGGATGGAACTTCAGTTTCTGCGCTCTTTAGTACTTCAGGTTTTTTTAAACATATCGCAACGTCGCACTTGCAATCGCTAGGTTTGCTTACCGCTGATCTGTTTGGCGCTACCATTTGGTACCATGATTTGCACTATAGTGTTTGTGTGGGATGCTCAAGGTTGCCTTACTTGTTATAATTTCATTTGAAACAAATTTGCAGGGTTGAATCAGTGGATGGTGATGCTCAGTTCCATGCATTCCCCTCTAGCGACTCTCATCGTTCTGCTCACCACAGCGCCGTATCGTCGTGCCATTGTCGAGTGGTTCAATACGGGCTTGGAAAAAAGTAGAAGTGTCGGTCGACATCCATTCCACATTCGTACATCATCAGTTGCGCCAAGCAATCCAGGAATTTAGTTGAAGAAAGGACAATTGTAGCTCATGCCGACTTTGTTTTTGACCTCTTTACATATTGCGAGCGTGGGTGATTATTGTTTACTCTCATGGCTGGTAGTTTTTATGTCTTGTATAAGATGTCTAACAGATCGATCATAGGATGAAAAAGTTGTTATCACCGTAGAGTTGCCACAAACTTTACCGATACTTCGTCAAAACCTTTGACGAACGTAATGAGTTTCTGCTATACTGCTTCAGCTGAAATGCTTGAAAAAGCTCATAAAGTTTCATACTCTCAGCCCCCAACGCCTCTTTCTTATGCGCAAAGCAATTCTCTGGCCTTACGAGACTTGTTTATGAAAACTTATTACCACAACATCTGCCTCCAGCTCACGTGCAAGGATTTCTTGATGAAATCAAAAAAACCGGTGATGAGATTCTCGACAGCTTATCGTCATTATTTTTGCGAGAACGGTAATGTGAGATTTCGTGAGTTCTATCACCCCGAGAGCATCCGATTTATGCTGTTAATATCAAATTATGCAACAATTTCATGGTAAAAAGACCGTCTTCGTATGCTGGACATCTAGTAAACTTCTTGTTGGAGCGGGTGTCTTTCAAGCATTTGAAGGTTTGTGGAAGCAAACTGTGACAGAGATTCAGGAATAATGAAAGTCGCTAAACCTTTTTGAGGAAGTCAAACTCCGGAGAGCCGTAGTAATAATCGGTGTTGTCCCCAAAGGAGACCTGAGCTGTGTCGGTAACTTGGTTCCATAAAGGAAACCGAAGGATTAGGCCTAAAACCCGTTTGTTGGCTGCTTTTGAGATTTGTACTCTACGGCGATGCTAAAGCCAAAATTCACCTGTGAATATTCCTCCAAGAATGGCTGACAAGACCGTGAGACCGATGCCGGCCAGCTGATAAAGCGCCTGCAGCTGTGCGTCTCGGTCGCCGTCAAAGGGACCCCCCTTCCAGTAGGGGTAGATGTTGTACAGGCTGTGCAAGTGAACAATCTGACAAACAGCAACAAACCTGTCATGATAGTCCTCGGGTGCGTAAAGTAAGACAAAGATGATGCTGAAGACCTGAAACATG
>JAQIXL010002869.1:0-11754 GCA_034700245.1 Poikilolaimus oxycercus | reverse complement strand
CCCCTAGTGACCGTCAATTCTTCTGACCACCGGCGAAAACCTTTCTAACTGCATACGGACGCACGTAGCGGATTATACCTATATAGTAAGATTGCGGTCTCGCCACGAAATATGAGCGTTGTAATCGCAATGTCAACTGAGTGAGGCCTAGGGCCTTACCGTTTATCTTTCACGCGCTACTTGGATGTCGTCTAACTGGCGAGACTGTCTTCTCGCTCTGTTTGTGTTGGCAGTGGTCGCCTGCGCTCTCATCGTCTACAATCTCGGAGAAAGCGACCGCTATGAAGCAATCGCCTGGATAAAACCCGCATTCCGGGTTCGTTTAACACTTCAAAGGAGTCAAGACTGCAGGAAAAGAAGAAGAATTTACGATACTTTGTGCCTAGGCCCGAAGTGGCGGATGTGAACTGCGCCCGCCTCTTCGCCGATGATATTGGTTATGTGGCCTCACTCAGCGGCGTCTTTCGACGTTCTTTGAAGCCATCATCCGAGCAGCTTCTCCAAAATCCACTTTCGACAGTGAGCATGAACCTACATAAATAAGTGCTTTCAACAACAGAATTTTTGTCCATATTTTCGCCTTCTTTCAAAATACAAAGATTTGCAGACCTACATGACCTGCGAAGCAATTCGCGAGCGCGTCCATCCGCTCGGCGACGACGAGCGCTTTACCGCTCTCAATTTTCCTCTAGCCTTTGCCCGTGTCGTCTACAGAGTAACACAAACCCGTATTTGGAGTCCTAACACGCTTATATCACACAGAGAAAAACATCACTGTTTCAGGACTATGAGTTTCTGGAACTGCAGCTCGCGGCTGTCTACCAATCGCGAAACCAATTCTGTTTCTCCATTGACTCAAAGGCGGGTGGATCGTTCTTCGACAGGTTTCAACGTCTTTCCTCTTGTCTCCCCAACGTACATATCGCTCCGAGAAGAAGAAATGTTGACAGCTTTGGTCATTTCATGAATCAAGTGATTGATTTTGCGATTTTTGGAGGCCAGTTTAGGCTTTTCACGACTGCCTGGAGGTGCTTGAGAAACTTGGCGATTGGAAGTACGTTATCCTTCTACAGGTAAACTAATTAACAAAAGAAATGAATCAGTCAGAACCATGACGTGATGATGAAGGCGCCACACGAGATCGCCGCCATCTTTGCCGCTTTCGGTGGTGCTAATGACATCGATGTACTACCTCCAAAAGGGACGCGCTTCAACCGGAAGCTCGACTGGTCGCCCTATGGACTAAGACTGTTCCGAAACGGTCAGTGGTAACAATAGGATGAAGTTTCCAAAACAATGAAGTTGTAACATACATACCACTTGGCAATACCACGATCGATTCAGGGAATTCTGGACAGTCCTGTTTATCAAGTTATGAAGAGCGTAACAAGTTGTACAGAGAGTTGCGCCATGTTCAGAAATTCTCTAGCGGCAAAATGCACATTAAAATCTCCACTAAATTGAGTTCTAAATTCATTATTCTCTAGAGTCTTCGAAGATGGCTAACACTAAGACACAACTCTCATTCTTTTCGGGTTATGTGCAAGTATCTCTGTCGCGAGCTGCCGTAAATTATCTCATCCGGACACTAGACCTTTCAAAACTATTGCATCAGATCAACGACAAGGTGGCTTCATCTTTTCTTACTTGCAAACTAACAGACACTTGGGGAAGTAGATGAGCAGTTGATGGCTACTTTAACTGCCAACGAGATTGTTGGCCTACCGGGCGGCTTTACAAACCATTGCGTACACAAGATTGGCATGACTCAAGTGACAAGGCTTTCCAACTGGCGCTCTGAGGTTGAACGCTCTTATTTCAATTCTGTGAATAACGTCAAGCAAGGCTTTTAGTGGGCGCCTGGACGCCGCTTTGGTGACTGCCTTAGTGAGAACGTTCGTCACGGCATATGCATGTTCGGCGTTGAGGACCTCAAAGATTTGGCCGAGTTACCCGAGATTAGCGCCAACAAGATGCTTCCCGAGTTTGACTGGACAGCCATCTCTTGTTTGTTTGTTTTTCGCTCGAAGAAGATTTAACAGGCATGGCCGAGTTAGTCTACAACCGCACTTATCTCAACCAGGTTGACCATCCGCTGCACTTACATTTCTATGAAAACCTGGCGCATGTTAGTTTTTTTCATCTGAAAAGCAAAGCTTACTCTTAGGTTCGCTACTATAAACAGTGCCACGATCCCCATTTTATCATGGAAAATTTTGAATGCGAGAGCAAGTTCGACCCGAATTACGGATTTCGCAAAGCTCGACGCTTTTCCACTCCTTCGTTATCAGAAGCCAAAACCTCGACCACGACTGCCTCGATGGACAGCATTAAAAATTGAGTCGTCATTGAGTAACATGCTCATTTATTGTTTGCTGGATCATAAAAAACCTTCAAATTGTGTTGTAATGCGTTCAACACTTCAAGTGAAACGGCTTCACGGAATTCCCAGTAAGAAACAATCAAGCAACAACGTGTGGCGCGGATAGCAAGGCAACGACAAGCAACATAGCACTCACCGCCCACAGCTGCCTTGTCTTTCTAACTGACATGAGTATCTCCGTATCATGTTTAACTCTGCGACGCCTACTGTGCCTACTGTTTTCTGCGATGCCTACTGTTTTCTAAACGAATTTTAAATCTTTCGTTTGCGCGTGACAAATCCACTTGCGGAACTGTTTAAAGAAGACGTGCTTCCAGTACCCTCTCCTTTTCATTTTACTCAGTCCAATGGAACGATGTCGACGCATGCCTTTGCATGCAGACTCTTAGTGGTTCTACGAAGTCAGCTGAGAGGTTCGTCTGCTCTCGGACTCCCTTGGAAAAAGCCTCACCTCGTCGGCTGCCGCACGAGTCCCTTCAAGCTTTTCGACAAGAGATGAGCCCCACCCTCGACACCTTCGCAACACCCACCACCTGCGCACCCCGAGAACGCCTTCGACTTCTATGCTGCCCTGTCCTTCTCCTCTTTATCCAGAATCCGCTGCAAATCTTCAGGCAGTGCATGCCTCCGCCGCCGTCGCTGCTCGCGCTGCTTTGTCCCAGCTCGCAGCCTCCTCATCCGACTTCCTCCCTCCACGTCGACCAAAACGGCCAACTCTACCGTCCCGGTGAGGGAAGAGGAGTATAATCCAAAGCAGACATGTTGGCCGCGTGACCGCCGCTCCGTCCGCCGCCGCGCTTCAAGACGCCCCCGCCTCCGCTTCATCGTCTGCCCATCTTTGCAAACAGATCGCTGAAGTGAAGAGAACGTTGAAAGTGTAGAGATCAACTCATTTGCTCTTTTTCTTGTGGAGTACGCACGAGGAAAAGGGAGGAAAGACTCTCCACAGATCTCTTATACTGCTCTCCGCGGACGACGCGTCTTGGATCTTCGAATGCTGAAGAGGAACGCTCCAGCGAAAACGGAGAACGGCGAACCTGAAACGTCGCCAGCACTAGAGTCTTGCCGTCACACTCACGCATGTCGATGCTAGGCATATATGTGTCGGAAAGTGTCAAAAGAGTGAAGTCTTTGATAGCATGTATTCTAGTTCTCACAGTTGTGCAGACTTTGCTTCTACATATTGAAATTCTGCAGAAGAGTCGGCATTTCTTTCTGCGTGCGTGTGCTCTCGGTATCTCGCGATGCAACACCGATTGTTTGTCGTGCTCCTGTGTCTTAGTTTCTTCTGTTTGGTTGTCCTTGTTTGTTCCCGCCCCTTTCTATTTTCTCTCTTTAAACCATCAAGTTTCATAGGCTTTATTGATAGCCTTGCGGCGAACTATTCTCCGAACAATTCGGCCATCTCCGAAGCATACTTATCGAGCTACTACATCTATACCAACACACGTCTAGGCTTTCCTCTCGACAAGCTTGCCCTTAACTGTTCGGCCGTCTTCGATGAGAATTCGAACAACTTTGCCAAGCTTCGCTCCTTTGAATATCAACCGTGGAGTGTCGAGAAACGACTCGTCATGGCTGCCGCTGACGATTTCTGTCCGATAGTAAGAAGTCTCTTCTTTTTTCCGTCACGCCCAATGTCGAAAGAGGAAGCAGACTTCCCGATTGCTTATGGAATCGTCATCTACACAAATATCGTCCAGGTGGGTTCCTTCCTCATTTCGCAAATTTGCAGTTTCTCTTCATGCTGTCATCATTCTACCATCCGCAGAACGAGTATGCTGTGGCCGTGGATTCAGCTTCCTCCGACAAGCATATCCAACGTCTCGCTCTCGCTCTACCCAAATGCTTTCACAACGTGCACGTCTTCAAGGCGAAGCCAGTCAAATGGTGCGAGGCCGGAGTAATGCATGCAGTCATGGACACCCTGCGTGTTCTTTCGAAACTTTCAACTCCCTGGAGATACTTTCAATATTTGTCTGGCGTTGATGCGCCGTTGAAGACAAACCTCGAAATGGTACGAATTTTCAAGGCTCTCAATGGAAGTCTCAATATAAATGTGGAGAAGTATCAAACAGAGAGACTTCTAAAGCAAAAATTAAGATCGCCTCTACCCCTCTTCAAGGCCTCGCTCTCCGCCCTGTTGAGCCGCGAGGCCGTCGACGTGCTCGCTACGCATCCGATTGTTCGGGAACAAACCGCTTTCCTTGAGAAGACGCTATGCCCCGATGAGACTCTCTGGGCTACGTTTGCCGGCAATCCCTCACATTTCAAGCTGCCAGGTGGATTTAATGCAACAGCATGGCTGGAACGACGGATGGACCCCCAGTCGGAATGCCATCTTAATGCCAACAACACTTATTATGTGTCGCGGTTCCAAGACTGGTTAAAGACTGGGTGTCACGGAAAGACGGTGCGCGATTCCTGTGCCTACGGAGTTGGCGATGTTCCACGTCTTCTAGCGGCTCCTCATCTGGTCGCCCACAAATTTCATTTTGACACTCAACCGGCCGCCTTCTTCTGTGTCCTAAAGGAAATCCAAAAGCGTACTATGAATCCAAGCCACTTCTCCACATCCTTTTATGAAAATCTCCCGGGTGTCCTGCTCTGGAAGGGACGACGAATAGAGAACATAAAAAACCTTTGACTTTGCTCCTCGACTGCTGCGATTTCACTTTGGGTAGTTTTAATAATCTTTTTACAGTGAACTGTTTTGTTATTTGTTTCCATTAACACATGTGACTTTCGCACAAACGCATCAATATGATAAACATAGTTCTCTTTTACGAGCAACCTTGAAAATTTACCTCAAATCAGCAAGTAATACGAAGATATGAAGAAGCGTCCTAAATCGTCCTTCACCGGAAAAGAGCCGCCATTGTGCTCTTTGTAATGACCCGGCGGACGAACGCAAGTAGACCCTATGCGAGGCAAGATTCTTGACACCTTAAAGGAAGGCGCCGGGCAGACCTGCCTGTTGTTTTCTAAACGAACTCTTGGAAAATCTTTCGCTTGCACGTGACAAGTTACGAATTACGTAATCGGAGCGTAATTACGGAATTTTTTCTGACCCTCAGATAGACGCAAAATGGTCCCAGTTTTGATGAAAACACCCTTTGGTAACCGAGGTAACGCAAAATTTTTCGTCTTATTGGCGCAAAGTTTCGACAAATCATTGCCAAGGGCAAGCCAACGAGTTGTTTTTGACAAACCAAATCGATGACGTTTAAAAATTTCTCATAAAAGTCGGTTATTTGGCCTCTTTATGACACCCATCGCCGCTTACGGATAACGTTTTACGAACTAACGTACAGTCTGTTCCACCGGAAGCTTCCCACAGGTTGTAGCGTGGAATCCGTACCGAACAAATACTTTCCGCGTTTTTATGCTTGATTTCTGCAGCGTTTCAGGTGTTTGAGAGCCAAGATCTGTGGAGAACGGAAAGGAAACCCCTATGAAAGAAAGAAACACCGAGTATAGACATGCAATTCGCGAATTGATGCGTTTTTTAATTGATGCGTTTTTGAGAAGAGTCCGACAAGGATGATGGCACCTGCGAAGCACCTCTACTTCTCGCTTGCAGGACCTGCTGCTGTTGCGCACGTAGCTCCTTCGGTCTCAAAATGATTCTCGTGTGATTCGAGAAGCCTGCGAAAGATTATCGTACAAAGACTTTCTGGGACAAAAGAAACGACGTGATTGTCGACTCGTGACTTCGACCATCAAGGAGTATTCTATGGTAGCTCTTTACGGCGCCGCCGTACGCCGTCTCGACTATGTTAGAGTTTAAGTTTGAGTTTTATTATCAGTTTCTGCGCAGTGGCGCGTGATAACAACCGAGCAAAGCACTTCACACAGAGGCACGGGTAAGTGGAGGCGTCTTCTTGTCAAGCTCGGAGTGCTCGTAGCCAGCCGTGTCCATACATCCCGACGAGCGAGTCTCTCCGTCGTGGCTTTTGTCCTCCAGACCTTCGAACAAACTCTCTTGGCGTCCACTCGGCGATTCTTCGCGGCCATCGTGTGGCCTCCATCTTTGCTAGCTTCTTGGCCCACTCCAGTTTCCGCTTCTCTGCCTGTCTCTCACGTCTCTGATCCCGGATCTGGACCGTAACCACTGGTTAGACCGTCCATGTCGGAGACTTGTGCCGACCAGCCGCCGTTCCATCCGCCTTTGCGCCATTTGCAGTAGACGCCAGCCGCTGTCAGTGCAGGTCCAAGACTCGCAGCCATAGATGAGCGAAGGCAGGACAACTGAGTTTTATAGTCTGACTCACTAGCAAAAATGGAATGCGGCGAGCCAACAAGGCTGATTCGGCGAACTTTCAGGCGCATGAATCTTCTGGATGCCGGCGCTTGGGTTTTCAACACATTCTCAAAGAGAGCATAAATATTGGCCAGCGATGAGGTTTTTTTTCAGAAATCGGAATTTCGGCTAGAGAGAATGTATTTTTCCGCTTGAACATTCTTGAATCGAGCGTTTCCTTGAGCAGCAAAAATCCTCGAAATGGAGGTGGAATGCAGATTTCTTTGTGTTTGAGTCAGTCGACGCGGACATAAAAGCGCCTCGCCGAAGAGTTTTCTACATCAGTTTCTACTGGCTTCCAAGATGTTCAGTCGTCTGCTCCTCATCGCCTGCCTCGTCGGGCTCGTCGTCATGTAGGAGCACTGCGAGGACGATTTCGACTGCGTGGATGACCTGGTGTGCGTCCACGATGAGGATCTCGGCCACCACACCTGCGTGCATCCTCACGACCGCAAGCGTCGTCACGACCCGCACTACTTCGACAGCCACGAGCACGACCACCACTTCCGTGCGCGTCGCCACGACGACCACCATCACGATCGTGACCACCACGACCACGATCATCACTGATTGTGACTTCTTCTCTTCTCTTCTTGAATAAATGTCGTGAGCAAGAAATGCTGTGCTACATTTCCCTAACAACGACTGCAGTTTGAGAGGGGGGTTGCAACTTGTTGCCCGGTCTCTGTCTTAACAATAAGAGTCAGCAGGGAAAGAGCTGCATGCTGACTTGGTCTGCAGAAAATTCTGGTGTTCTTTGCACTTTAAAACAGCAGGTTCATTGATTTAACCTATGGATGTGCATGGTTGGCCTCGTAAAGCAACATTTGACAAGAATTGTCCTTGTGAACCAATTAGATCACACGCGGTGCTCTAGGTGCATCAATATTTTATGGAGTCAATGGTTCGTGCTCACAACCAACATGACGCTTTTAATTCAAACGAAACGTTGTTAATTTAAGAGCTTTCGCTGCGAAGGCTCAATTTCGATACAATAAACGTTCGCCTCGTGTGTTTTTTGGTGGCCTTCGCATGTGAAAGAAGAGAAGGAAGAGAAGAGGGGTGCCGTGAGACAAGAGTAGAACACCGACAAATCGCTCTTGCTCTTTGTTTGTTGTGAGTCTTCACTGCTCGCAGTCGTTCCTCTCCTCTCCTTGCGTTGGCCTCCTTCTTCGACCTTCCTCTCCTCCTTCTCTAACTCCCACGCCGCCCAACTATCTCTCATTTGTCCTGTGTATTTGTCACGTGCATTGATAATGGCAATAAACTCGTGTTTAAACTCAAAGTTTTCTCCGACCGTTCGAATGTTCTAATGTCCTTATTATCTCTTCTTCTCGTCTCTCCCTGCTTCTCTACAACGAAATTCAAGTTTTATTCAAGAACGCCTTTGCTTGAGCATCGAGACGATAATTTTGTGAATTTCGGAAGACAATGTGTTGATGAATGGAAGCAAGCCGAAAAATTCAGATCGTTCCTCGTAAAACAAAACAGTCTCACAACTTTTAACCGAACATTGTTGCAATGAAAGCGTTGTTGATGCCTTGCTCTCGCTTGATGGTGCCTACAGCGTTATTCGCTTTGATTTAGATACTCGAGATAAAGGTGTGTGCTCCTTCTCCTTGCAAAACATCTCAAGTTCTTTTCCTTTGCTGACAAAGTGGACGCTTTTTAGCAATTTGTTTCTCAATTCGTGTCCTCGAATTATGGCAGTCGCTTCGTCGTGCCCTTATACACATCTCCCTTGTCATGACCAACCAAGGAATTCCCTTCTTGCGCGACGGACTCGTCACTGTGAATCATCGCCGCGTCCACTCCCCGTTGTTCGTCATTTTAACACGCCAGATGTATATTGATTGTGAAGGCGACTGCCCTCAATAGTTGTGCCTTTTGAACCTGTCCCGCTTCCAGCAAGCCTCTCACGAATAAGCCCATCACCAGTTGTGATGGGCTTATTGTTGATGAAGTGGAGTGGTGCAAATAGCCTTCAGAATGACGTGATTTCGCAATCAGTTGTCGACCGTCCCACACTCAAGCGCTTGTCTGCCTTCTTCTCCTATCACTCTCTTCTTATGGGAATGTTCTGAATTAGATGAATAAACTTCGAACGATTCTCGGTCTCAACTGTTGTTAGAAAGATTGCGTATCCAACGTTGACAGAGATTCACAAACCTTGCCTTAATTCTTCCTGATTGAATTTGCTCTTAGCCTCTCAGTGCAGCCATTCCCTCAAATACTGTCCCGATTCAACTTTAAAAATTAAAAAGCTGGAAGAAAATTCGTCCCACTACAAAGAACGCTTATCGTCTTGCTCATGCGGAAACTGAAGAGGCGAGACCCGACTCGCGAATCTCACAGAGGCTGCTTGTTCTTTCTGTCGTCTTTTCCAGGCAAAAGCCAAACACGGTTGCCAGTGGCAGCACCTGGTCTTCCTTTCGCCGAGCGCCAATCTTGGCCTGGAACAGAGCTCTAATTTCTCCACTTTCTAAAAACAAGGAGAAAGCACAACGCGTAATTTTATCGTTCAATCTCAATGATCCAAGAGAATCCAAGTTGGAGAAGCCGTACTCGAATCCATTCTACTCGTCAACTCGAGACTAATCATCTTCTGATGACGGAATCTCATAGAATTCCACGTAGTCGTTGATCATTCCGAGAATTGGTCACGGCACCGGCGCCGGGAAGAGTGGGAGTGAAGACGGCGAGCGCGTCCATGGGAACGAAGGAGACGGCAAGGGGAGTGATGAGGTTTTTTTACGGGAAAGTTTGTTTGTCGACGGTATTCATTGCATTTTCAAAAACTTTGGCAAATATTTATTTCAAAGAAGAGTTTGGAGACCTTAGTAGCATTTCTTCTCGCATCCTTGCCCGGGGACGCACATTCTGAGACATCGGAGCTTCCGCGGCACGCAGCGGAACTTGTCCTCTCCGTTGAGGGCGATGTCCACTTGGCAGATGTCGCCCAGGGCGCAGCCCGTCAGTAGGCAGGAGTTCTTCAGCTTCGCAGTCGACGCCTCCTCGATGACCATCACGACGAGCAGCAGCAGCACCAGGGCCGACTTCATCCTTCCGCTCTTCTTGAAACGAGTCCTTGAGCCAAGAGCGGCTGCTGCCGGCTTTTGAGCATTTTGGTTGTTATTGAATCCACTAGGCCACGCCAGTTTTACACGTCCGCACAGCTCCTTGAGAAGACGACGTGGCCCCTAAGCGACCTTCCTAAACAATCTTGCCTTCAAATTGCTTCGACGAGAGCGCCGTGTGAGAACCCTTCAAGCATGCGCGGGACTCTGGTGGTTCTTCTCGTCGTCTCTCTGCTCCTGGAGCTCGTCGACGCGAAGAAGGCGAAGGCGGCGGCGGCGGCAGCAGCGGCCCCCTCGTGCACGTTGACCTGCGCGCCAGGCCAAGAGTGCAAGCAAGTCACCCAGCAAGTCTGCGTCGCCAAGCCGCCTCCGACGACGCCGAAGCCTCGCCGCCGCCACCACCACCATCACTTCCGTTACTGGTGAAGAAAAGCGAAATCTGAGAACCTCCAACGGACCGAATTGAATCGAATAAATGCTTTGCTTTTGAAGCATCACGGCGATGACAAGGGGAGGGCGAAAAGAGAAACGGGACCTTGTCGTTTCTCATTAAATGTGTTCAACTAGCGGCTTCTCGGAGAGGCCGGCTCTACAGACCAACGCTGTAATCCATCGAAACTCACAGTCTCGATGCGTTTAACAACTTTCATGAAGAGAGCAAAACTCCCCTACTAAAGTTCTTTGTCTGACAACCCCGAGGAAGACGACGATGCTTTCTAGAGGACTCGAGACAGGTGTCAAAGGGAAAGCTTTTGCAGAGCTCCGTGGTTGCCGCAGTTTGAAGAAAGTGTCCTAAGGCGATTTCCAGGAGTTGGTTAGGTTAATTTGATGTTTGAAAGCACTGAGAAAGTGAAATTCCTTTATTCAGACTCAAAATAAAGTGAGAAAAAGAACAAGCAAAGACTTCAGCGCCCACACGAGTAGCAGTTGCGCTTGGTTCGGCTGGCGAGCTTCTCTTCCTCCTGAGCCTTCATGATGAGTTGGTCCCTCATGCAGAGATAGTCCGACTTGGCGTTGTCCTTGTCGACGATGCGGACGCACTTGTGCGTCTTGCCGTTCCTTTCGGGGCAGCCCTTCTTCTCGCAGGTCTCCTTTTCTTGAGCGAAGGCGGCCAGGAGAAGGCAGGAGAAGACCACCAGCACGGCCGGACGCATTCCTCGAGTGGAGCCCACGAACGTTTCTCGACTACTTCGAGATGCCTCTGGCTTGGGAGGCTCTTCTTTTAAGGAAGAAATTGTTGAGAATGTTGAGGAAAGGGCCACGTCGCACAAGAATCTCCTCGCTATTTCTGGAAATCGCGTCGAAGAGAGACGTGTCTTTGCGAGTCTTGCACGGCAATGTTTTGAAGGAATTTGAAGACGCTCGCGAACAGAATCCGTCTAAGAGTGAAAAAGATTAGGCGGATCTGCGGAGGAAAGGTTGCCGCTTCAATCTCTAGTGCGTAAGAACACATTTTATCAAGAAAACTCCGTGGATCTACATTGTGTCACGGTGGTGACCTAAAATGGAGAAGAAGGGCTGAAGGTGGATGCCATGTGTGAAGCCTCCTATCCAGCCTCAAAAGCCGACATCAATCACGACAGAGAGGAAGAAGGTCGTCGACGTTGACTCGGACTCCACGAGACTTCTACCAGCTTCCTAAGAGTCAGAGCATATTCCCGCTCCATCACTCTCGGAACTCGTGCCGACCCTCAATCAGCCGCCAGAGCTCACTCTACGCCGTCGCCTGTCGCTCTCTCACTTTAGGATGTGCAACGGAATTTCGAAGATCTTTACTTCAGGGGCAAAGACCAGGGACGACGCTTGAGCGAGGAGGTGAGCAAGAGGGCAAAGTGAGAAAAGCAAAGTGAGAATATTCCTTTACTTGTAGTGACCGAGTTTAGCCGAAGATTTTCTTGACACCCCGCCAGATCCAGCCAAAGATACGCTTCTCACGCCGCTGCTGCTTCGTCGTGGAGACGGCTCCCGCGACCTCGCCGGCGGCCCTTCGA
>JAQIXL010002868.1:0-11756 GCA_034700245.1 Poikilolaimus oxycercus | reverse complement strand
TGTCAATTCGGCTGACCACCGGCGAAAACCACTCTAAGTGCTGTTTCTTACTAAGCGGATTATATATAGTAAGGATTGTGCAAGGAAAATGAGTTGTGTTGGGTTTTCTGTCAAAAGGAAACGGACTCGTGGCAAAGAAGAAGTATTGTTCGCATTCCGAACGGAGTGCTTCATGCTGCTTCGCGTGACGATGGTCCGTGGAGCACATTCGAAATTGTGTTTCAAGTTGTACAATATAAAAGCACATCCTCCTCGCCAAAAAATTGGCCTGTTTTTTATTAGTGCAAGTCCTCCGTTTCTATTTTAGAATGGCAGAAGAAGCTATTCCACACCGACAACTGTGACGACGTCACCTCCTACCCATCAACAATGTGTCGCTCGTTCGTAATAGAAAACGGGAAAAGAAAGCTTTAAGCCGGAGACATTCGAGGACTGATCGCCTTTCTATCGCCCCAAATGACGCTTCAAAAAGAAAGACAATGAAAACGCCATCGACTGAGCTTTCCGGAGCACCTAAAAGCTCCTCACTGAATTTGGAATCGAAAACTTCAGGAAACTTTTCCTCAAGCTCTAAATAGCTTGGCTATATTGAGAAGGTAGCAACAGCCTTTGTCCAAAACGTGACAAGGGCCCGTAGAAATTCGCCGCCATTGTTAGACCTTTTGCTATTCTTGTACTTCCGTGAAAATTCTAAACTTGTACTTTTAGCGTGAAAATGAATCACGAGAAACGCGCTTGAAAAGGGCGCCTCAGCCTCTGCTTGCTCGTTCCTAACAACGATGCCATCTCCCGGCACGATTCGCTTACTTCGAGGTTTGCCCCGTTCACGGCCATAATTCTTTTTATCGCAGGCTTTCTGCTTCTGGTCGTCATTTGCCAAGTCCATTCGGCTCCGCAACAACTATGGATCGACCAGAAACTCGACCATTTTAATCAAAGTAATACCGCCAAGTTCAAGCAGGTAGAGCGAGTTCAATAATTCTTCAGTCAATCTTATTTGAAGAGGTATTTCAAGGAGGCTGACGACTACGAGGATGGAGGACCCGTCTACCTTCTCATCGGTGGCGAAAGCAGTTTTATGCGTGAGTCTTTCCAACTGGCTCCAAACAATTACATTAAGCGTCCATGTACATGAACGAGAAGTCGTTTTGGAGGAAGATGGGAATCGAGGCCGGTGCTGCTCTCTACGCGCTTGAGCATCGCTTTTATGGGAAGAGCGTGCCGAATGCGTGAGTAGTCATGAATCACACAAAGACAATGCCCTACACACTTTCAGAAGCCTCATCTTCTTGTCCTCAAAGCAGGCCGTCGTTGATATCTCGTTCTTTATTCGCTACATCAACGAGGTCGACTTCAAAGAACGTCCGGCGCCGCGTTGGATTATCTTTGGGTACTCGTACGCGGGTGACAAAGACTCAAAGTCTAGAAACTAGCAAATTTTAGGTGCCATAGGAGTGTGGTCTCGACTACGGTACCCTGGAGTAGTGGACGCGGTCGTCGCAAGTTCAGCGCCGTTGCGCTCTGAACAGGGCTTTAACGGTCGGCCGAGCATAATTTGATGACCAAATATGTGCCTAGATTTCTTTGAAACGGCGTTGGACACCGTTCACAAGCCATGAATCACACAAAGACAATGCGGCCCCGATTGCTACGATCGTGTGACGACCGTGGTTCGAACTTTCGTCTCTCGGCTACCCGACCTTCAAGAACAATTGCGGTTTCTATTATATAGCTAACCACAATTTTGTGTGAACATCGCAGATTCTGCACAAAAATATCTGATTGGACCGGTGAAGAACCGCGCGCCTTCTACATTCTCCTTTCAAATGTCGTAGCCCTATTATATCAAGGAAGCTGCTCAAATACCGCGATCAAAACAGCATGTGCTTTGTTGCCACCGGTTACTCCTGAGACTGAGCCTATGATTCTTGGAATGATAATCCGCCGACTCAATCAGGTACGCTTGAAACGCATCGAACCATTCATGAAAGCAGTTGATGGACGCGAGCAACGTGACCTGCCTGCCGAGCAGCTACGAGGAACTCACAAATCGAAAGCACTTTCCCCTCAAGAACACAAGCTACAAATGGGGTATGTGACATTGTTTAATGTTGACCGCTTTCTCTCCTTTCAGTGGAGTTCTGGTGGTACCAAGTATGTTCTGAACTCGGACACGAGTTCACCTTGGATGGATCAAAGACAAAGAAGCTCATCGGCGATCTTTTGCCTTATGAGTTAGTGACTTAAACTGGAACAAAATGACACCATCAACTTTTTCAGTGCCCATGTAAAGTTTTGCTCAAAACTTTATCACGACGACGGTCTCACGGACATGCAAGTAAGGAATGCCGCTAATAGCACGAACCTCTACTACGGCACGCGTTTGCTATTGAACGTATGAGATGTCAAGAGGATCATATGTCACAGGGTACGCGAATTATTCTAACCGAAGGCGAGAACGATCCATGGCAAAAGCGATCGTCCCTCAGTTTCTCTCCCGGAGTCGTTCGCTTCAACATTCCGGGTGCGTTCCAAAATTAAAGCCATGGCTCTCTTTAGGTGAGCGTCACATGTCTGACTTTTCCCTTTTGCGTAACGGAAGCTACTCCTCCATTCAGCTTCAAATCCTTCAGCAAGTCCGTAAATGGAATCTGTGAACATCCTCGGCGCGACGGATCAGTTTTTTTTTCAAATAAAACATTTGTGAGAACACAGATTTTGGGATGTTTATTTCCGCTGACATTTAAGTCAACGAGTAAGCGGTGGGAAGCATTCGCATCGGAAACTGTACGGCAGCATGATGAAGCCGACGCACGGCGGCGTGCTGCTCGCGCAATACTTGGTACATTCTTCTTGCGAGAAGCTCCATGGTAGATCCTCATTGCACCTAAACATGGTAATTGTCGCATAAACTGAACTCACAGAAAAGCAGAGGCTTTGCTGAAAAGAATGAGAAGAAGGCTCAACAATAGCATTCGCGACGTGGAAGCCATCATAAACTGTGCCGACTTCGACCATCAGCGCGTTTATCTAGCGAGTGTCGACCTGCATGTCAGTGCTCGGCAACAAAACAATTTAAATTCATAACACGTAAGCGCTTCTCACGAGGTTTCTTTTTTAAAACATGTTTGCCCTTTAGAAGTGCAAACAGCCAGAAGTCACACTTTTTGATCTTGGACTTTATTACTTTATTTCGATTAGCTGCAGCTGCTAACGGATTGGATAACAATCACAGTTATAGTTGAAGAAAACGGGCGTGCATGGCGGCGTACTACTTTCACAGAATTTACGGCAAACTTCAAAGTCCATGATCCACCACGGCGCCTCTTTGCATCTGAACTTGCCTTGTTATGAGAAGAAGCTGCTTACGGACTGGCCATAGCAAAGTTTAGAGCGAAGAAGAAGACGACACCGAGGAAGAAAGCGAAGCGCATTTCTCACAATGCTTTGTCGACACCTTGCGCTTACATTGAACGTTTTGCACTCTTAAGTCAACGTAGAAACATTCTATAGATAGATCAGCACTCTTCATTTCCAAGCGGCATCTCACAACTTGTAACTTGGAAGCCAAAACACTGAATACTGATGCCGTTTGTGTACATTGATGCCTTGCCGCCACAATTTTCGTCGAACGTCAAATGGGGGAGGGGGGGGGGGGCGGGGGACGATTGCCGTTTGCCGCGGCCGTTTGCCGCGATGATTGTAACCGGTCGTCAACGGGCCGTCCTTCTCTCCCTTCTCTCATTCCTAAGTTTTTCTCTTTCTTCACTCTCCTTACACAGAGTCGAAGGGGCGCTGCCGTCACCCACAAACAGTCAAATTCGCATTGATTCGTTTGTTTCTCCTTTCTCTCCTTCTCCTGAGAGAACCTTCATTTCTCTGCCAGTAAAGGGGACGAAGAAGAATGTGAAGGAATGTGCTCCTGTCTATACTTTTCTCCTTCTCTTCCACCCCCTTCCGGGTTCCATATCAGACATTTATACATGAAGTGGGATTTTAAAAGTTGAAAAAGTGGAGATGAGCAGAAATGTTGCTACCGGTCATTGAGTTGTGCGATTAGAAGTAAGCGAAGAAAGCTGCCATCACGAGGGCAAGAAGTCCAAGATGAGCATTAGCCGCATTGCCTTCATCATCATCTGCATCCGGATCGACACAGCAATCGATTCCACAGCATTTTGTGTACGTCTTGCACCACCACGAGATCTCCTCCGGAATTTCTTCCCCGGAACGAAGCTGAAATATTAAAGTCGAAATATTGTTCAGAATTTAATTCGATAAAATGCTAGAAAAAAAAATTATCGCACCTTTGCAGCAAGCGTATCGTTACGGTAGATGGCTCCCCAGTCCACGACACCCTGGAATGGCTCGGGCGCCTTCCGATCTCTTATCCCGGCGAGGAAATCCTTCGGTTTTATCGAGCAAATGGGATAGACTGCAAACGGAATCTCACTGTTTGCGACAAAAAAATTGGAAAGTTTCGAAAACGGAATGAAAAAGAAGGGTGAAACACTCACGATCGTGTTGATGCTTGATCGCAATGTGGGTGGTATCATAGAGCGGAGTGCGTTTAATCGGCAGGTAGGGCGCTACGTCGTCATCTTGCGGGTTGTCGTAAAGGGTGGCCACGGGCTTCTCGCCCTTTGGAGCAGCGGGCTCCTCAGGCTTCTGTCCCTCTCCCTCTTCGGCTGGCTTCTCTTCCTCTGGCGCTGATGTTGGGGGAGGAGGCGGTGGGGGAGGGGGAGGGGGAGGAGGAGCCGGAGCCTCGGTTGCAACTTCTTCGGCTTTCGGTGCCTCGTGGGTCTCTTCATGTTTCTCTTGCTCAGCTGCCGGTTTAGCTGGCGGATGCGGTGTGGCGGCGGGCCTGAAAATCATTTGATACAAAACTGAAGAGTTTAAAAATTCGACTAATTAAGGAATTTAAAATATTAAAAACTCGTACTTCTTCTTATCGTCACATGAAGCGAGTGTCACTAGGACGAAGAGGACGGCGACGAGCAGCCGCATGATTGCGGGAGTCGAGAAAACTAAAGGCACCGCGGGGAAGAAGGAGAAGGAGAAGACGGCGACGGCGGCGGTCGTAGGAAGAGGAGGAAGAGCGCACGTCGAAACCGCAGTGACGGGCGAAGGGCTGGAACAGGTTAGGGAAGACGCGCGCCTTCGCCTACTGCCGTGCCCCCCGTCTCGTCGCTCGCTCTCGACAGCGGGCCGAACCTTGAAGGTGGTGAACGCAATTCAACCAGTTAATCGGCCTCTTAGTTAGAACGACAAACGGCGACAAACGGCAACAAACTACGACTATCGGTCGGGGCGTAATTTTGAGACACCATTTTTGTTGTTCAAGTTTAACTTTCACTAAATATTCTTTCGCTTTCGGTACCCCAGAAAGTGCCCCCCCCCCCCCTAAACGTGTAGAAGTCAGCCGAGCAGTACGAAACGTTTGTGTCCTTTGTAGGGTTGGGTTTCGGGGTTTTATTGACAGCCGGAATGTTCTGGGAGAGTTTGCAACCTAACTTGACCAATTACCCGAGTTTCATTAGCGAGGATATCTTGGCCAAACTTGAGTATTCCAACAATCTAGAGCGCCCAAAGTGGAAATAAAGTTACACTCTCAAACATTCCGGCTGTCAATAAAACCCCGAAGCTGTCAATAAGGCCAACCCTAGTCCTTTGTCTTTACGTGAAAATTCGACGGACGAAAAAAATTCTAGCTAATCATACTGCTGCCCCTTTTGTCTATCTGCCTGACTTCTATTCTCTATCATGTCTCCATTTTGAGCTCTTTTTCGAAAGCGATCTACGTGTTTAACGTCAAAAAAAATTTCTTTGCATGCTGTTCCACCACCACTTCCATATTTGTCTGTTGGTCATCGGGCTCGGTATGTCTCTCTCTGTCTCTTCTTCAAGATATTCGTCGGCTTTTCGGATATTACCTTGATCTTGCTTTCAACACGGAGACTTTACTTGTCGCACAAGAGGAGTGAAAGATGCAAGGATTCCGTCGCTTCGTTGCGTGAGAAGGAGAAGGAAGGGGGATGTTATGCCGGGCGCGTCAGCACCCTTCATCAGCAAAAGCGGAAGCGAGGAAGGCACCCGAAATGCCTACGAGCGTTTTGTCCACGAGGTTTTCCTCTTCATTGTCTTCCCCTCCAAACTTTACGTCCCTTATGTATGAGTTGTCAGTCTCCGAGATCTCACTTCAAAGACTGCATTTCTGTTGTCATCATCTTTATTGGATACCAGGTTTTACGCACGCAAAGCACTTATGGCATCATTTAGTTGTTCTTGTTCGCATCATGGGCAGTGATCGGGAGATTCTTTCTTTTCTGCTTTCTTGATAATTATCGCATTGTGAATTCGCGCTTGAAAGGCACCTATTGAGTTGAAACGCGTCCATATCTTTCATCTTTGAGTATTGCTATCATGAAAACCATTTTTCTCTGTCTTCCCACTTCCTAGCCGTTTCTTGTCTCCAAGACGCTTAGACGTCACGAACATTTGCCTTCACCAACAAGGTGAAGAGCTTCTTCCCCCACTCTCAGATCACCTTTTGCTATGTGGCGCGGCGCATCGTCTTTGGCTGCTCTTCTTCTCCTCTCCCTGGCGCTCGTGCTTGTGAAGATGCCCGCCGGCGCATCGGCTCAAATCACCGTCGAATGTACTCGCCCGAAATGCTGGACCCATAAATCGATCTGGTGCGCGGGCTATCCCTTTGTTACCTGCAGACCCCTGGCACGCTGGCGCCCGGAGCATCCAATCGGTTGCTGCACGTAAACGGTGAAATAAAAAGTTTTCATCATGAAACTGTTTATCGTGTTTAAGAAATAAAAAGAGTCAAGAAGTGAGAGGGAAGTTCTTAGGGGCGGTATGGCGGCGGCGGTGGCAACGACGCCGGCTGATCCTCGGCATTCTTCTTATGAAGCTTGTAGGCCATCCAGGCGCATGAGGTGGCGATGAGCACGAGGGCGATGACGCAGACGCCGAAGCCGACCCAATATAAGACGCCCCAGATTTGGGCGGCATCGACGTCGGCGACGTCTTGAGCGTGTTGAGCGGCCGTGTCGTTGGTTGCCGCGGTCGACATCACCAGAATCGGCGTTTGGCTGGCGGCCGTGGCTATTTATATTCTGATTAAAACACCCATCTACGCCCAGGGCGAGGCAAAGTTGCTACTGCGCCGGCCAGGATATTCCTCGAAATGCAGTACTACGAGTCCTCTCGTCTGCACGAGCTTTCCGTTCGATCAATGCCGCCGTTTACCGCATTGGTGTCCCTATTACCCCATTGGTTGCAACGTCAAATAAAACGTTGATTAAACGATGACAGCCACAAAAACGACGTTGAGACCGATCCAATTGACCGAGTGAGAGGAGTCGGAGATCGAATGATGCTTCAGACGCGAGTACATAGAAAGCAAAAGAGTTTCCTTCCCATGCTTTCCACAGCAATTCTCAAGAGAAGAATAATGTCTTCCGTTTCAGGTTTGCGATTCACGTTGTAGAGTCGGGGAATGCACTTGCGATGCCTGTCTGCCTCGCTAGACTGCAGGCCAAATATCGCGATCAACCACTGTTCAGAACACGCCTGCTTGTTTCTTCTTTCGAGGGAACAATCCCCTGTCTGTTGTGCGGGAGGCGCGGGCGCGCGCGAGCTTCGACGCTCGACGCTGCAGCCAGCGGAAGACGACGCCTGGCTGTTCAAACGCAACGTCCTTGTTTCCTTTCGGCGTCGCCGCCGGCGACGCAGCTAGCGAGCGTGGACGTGGACGAGACTTTTTGCGCTCCTCGTCTCCGGCCAAGAGCCGAATGCGACGGTTGAGACGGCTTAAACTGCCACTGGCTCTTCTTGTCCTTGCTCTGTCGCCCCTCTACGTCCTCCTCAGCTCGAATGACCTGCGCACAGTCGGCATTGTCCGGCGGAGAAGGCCCAGTGTGAGTTTTTCTCAAATCAAAATAAGGCTCGTTCGCAGATAAAAATCGATACCCAAACGCTTTATCCCGCTGAGCATGGTCCTTATTGTGTTTCGACCATTTGGAACGCCACCGAAACGCGCGACCTCATAACGTTGATCTCGCATTCCACGGCGCATATCGTGAATGACGATTTTATTAGATCGGTTAGTTTTTTGAACTTTTTGAAAAACTTCAAAATATGAGGAAATTTCACCAATTTCTTGTAAATATTTTAGGCCTCAGCTTGGGAGGGTCGAATATCCTACGCGGTCTTTGTTCGTCATTCAAATTTCTACGACGAGAACCACGGGCCTTCATTCGAGGAGATCTTTTTGAAGTTCCAAGAAATGCTTATCTGCGCGCCGTCGCTGAGGGAGAAGCTCACGATTCATCTGTATTACTACCGGAAAAGCGCACCTGATTGTCAGCCAATAACCATAAGTTCGTTTTGTATTTGCCTCGTTTATTGTGAAAATGCGAAACTCTTCAGATGCGACCGAAATTGAGCCAACTGGCTCATTTCCGTCACTGCCACAATCGGAGCTCGCACCCAGCGGTCTCGGTCTCTATCCCATCAATGTTGGAAGAAATGTGGCTAGACTGGTAAGTTTCTAAAAAAATACCAACTTGCCGTAGTTCACAAATTCCACTTACTACGTGCCGGGCGATGCCGATCAGCACTATTCCATCGGATTTGAAAGAGAAATGCGTGAGTTGGCAGACAAGGAGAACCTCGCTGAAGAGAAGAAAGTCCTCGTGTTTCGACGGTTTGAAGTCGAGAAGAACATCGGGTTTGTGTGAAACTTACTGACGCCAAGTTTGTTCAGTAAAATCCCGCGAACCAGAGAGGATCTTCGAGGCCTAATGGAGCGCAACTTGGCCTTCTCTTTTCACGAAATCTACAACTTCAGAGGGCACAAGATCCCCTATGTGGAGACCTGGTTAACCGATGTTAGTTAACAAATTTTTAAAAATTGAAAAAAATGAATTTAGACCTCCAACGAAACTTACGTGGCTCACGAGGTGAACTACGACAATCCAGCCTGGGAGCCACAATTTGTCATGCACAACAGTGCCCCGCTTCATGAAGAGAATATCCTCGTTCAGGACACGAATCATGTTTCAATGGTTTGTTTATTTTATTATTTAATTGTTCTTTACAATAAATTCTTTTTAGTGTCAAGAACTATGTCGAGCCGGTTACGCTTTCCTTGTGGTATCGAAGCACTTCAACGTGCATCACGGCGTCAAGCGCGAGGCCTCGGAGTTCGACCGAGCGATGTGGCGGCGTGTTTGGCCCCAACACAACATTGTCTGGACATCCTTTCTTCAACGAATCAACTCCATTTACCCGCCACCCGACCCGATGAAGATGTGCCACTTCAAGAAGGACATCAAGTTACTAAACGAGAAGGAGGAGGAACCAGCTAAGGATACGGTGTCTGAAGATGAAATCCAACAATTTGTTCTGACGAATCTCACCTACTTATATGGAAATTTGACGACGACCACAGAGACACCGGCGCGGTGGCTTTGGCAGTTCTTGTTTGGATAGCATCTCATGTTGAGAAGGAAGGAGAAAGAGTTCAAATGTCTAGTAGAGATCGTGTAGTGTTTGTCTGTAGTGAATATTTTATTCATGAGATACAGGATAAAGTTGTTATGATGATTAGCAGAGGTTGCAGGTCTTGGCGCAGTAGATCTGCTTCATCGCGTAAGTGTACGTGACGCTTGCGCAGAACCCACTCTCATTCCAGTTGGCACATCTAGAACATCGTTTGAAAATTTCTTTCTAGCAAACACCAATGGTAAATTTCATCTCATTCGCTCACTATTTAAAGTTTGACGAGGGTGGTGAAAGGATACAGACAAACATTAATGCAGTGAACAAATTGGTCCAAATTATTCATCACCGTTAGAAAAAGATAGTCCCCTTTTCTGGTTAACTAACTTACTTTACACTGCGATCGATGCACGAGCTCTTCGTATCCGCCTTTTCGTTAAGATCATCAGCCTTGATCTCGTCGACGGACTTCGGTAACGGCGACCTTTTAGATGTCGAGGTGGAACACCACGGAAATCCATAAATGCAGGAGTACGTGGTCGGCGGCGTCGCTGACGATGTGGCTGATGTAGTTGTTGATGTAATTGTTGTTGTTGGTGGTATTTTTGTTGTTGTTGTTGTTGAAGTCCTTGTCGTAGTAGTAGTAGTTGTTGTTCGTTTTGTGGTTGGTGTTGTTGTCGGCAGTGGTGTTGATGACGTTGCTGATGTCGCAGTTGATGTTGCACATGTGGTTTCTTCGACCGAACAGAACCCGCATGTCAGAGCACAATATGCTTTCTTTGTCGCGTTGGTGTAGGCAGTACTTTCGCAGAAACCCTGAGCTTCCCAGTCTGGGCAACTGAAAACTCGAACAGTAACCGTAAATAAAGTAGAATTTACTTAGGATTTGAATCCCCGCAAGTGTTGTCACATTGATTACACCTCGATTGCTCGCTTGAACAGTACCCGCACGTCCGGGCACACCATTCTTTCTTCGTTTCGTTGGTGAAAGATGGATCTTCGCAGAAGCCCGTGGTCTCCCAGTCTGGGCAACTAAAAAAATTGAGCATCTGTTGTAGTTAATGCATAGCTAACTCGGCGTACGCATCCACACAGTCGCAGATATTACAAATCTTTCGGCATTTCTCGTTCATCAGCTCTTGGTAGGCAGGGTTGGAGCAGAGGTCAATATAGTCGATGCAGTTAGGAATCGTGTCCTGACACCCACAATCAGTGTGTACAACGGCAATGCGAAAGAAGAAGACAGATAGCGTTAAATAAAGTCGGCTCTTCATTGAAAGATTGACGTTTTGGTCGAGGAATTGACAGGAGAGAAGAACCCGAGAGCGGCAAACTTGATCACGTGTAGGATGGGTCTCTCCCCTCGGGGAAGCTGCTTCGCGAGCATTTCTCACCGATAAGAGAATTCAGAAGCTTTGAAGACGAAACTGCTTCAACCGCGCCACGTAGGCAACCTGCACACCAAACAAAAGAGCCGCTTGCAAAAATAATTCTGCGTAATCGCCAACTTAACTGATGTCTAGCGTGAAATGATGCTATGATCCGAATTTTTGAGACTCTTTGGTGTAACTGAGGGGGGCGTACTGAGCTACTCAGCACTCTGAAAGCCTACGGTGTAAAAAAGGCTAAATATCGTAAAAATTTATTTTCATGAAGTTTTGTCAGCTTGCTCAAATAAGCAGTCGAGTGATTCGAGTGATTAGTGAGAGGAGTATACTGTGATGGTTAACATGACTAGTCTGGTGGAGAGCACTTAATAAAAGTCTAAAGTGCTCAGCAAAGATTGCAAGTCTTGGCGCAATACAGCTTCTTCTCTTCGGCTGTGTAGTCGGTGCCTTTGCAGAAGACGTTCTTCACCCAGTCATCGCAACTGAAAATTTGATTTTATTGGGGGGACTCCATAAGTAGTTGCACTTTTTGATCTTTCAATCATTCTTCAAAGCCTCGAGAGCTGCCTCGAAGGGGAATATGTGGAGTACCCCTTGGCCGTTCTCCACGCCAAGTTTGGTCGTTAGGCTTTGCTTCTACGGCGGAGAACGATCGAAATCCAAATCTCAAGTCGAAGGTCCGAAATTCGGATAAAAATCCCAGAATTGTTTCGGGCCAAGCCAATCGCGCTGGACGACTGCTCTTGCCATAAGTATACCAACGCGCTTCAAACCTGGACGAAATCGACTTACTGTGAGCTAAAAGCGGACAAGGTCAAGATGTGCAAAATTGAGCCTGGTAGCTCGCTGTTTCAA
>JAQIXL010002867.1:0-11758 GCA_034700245.1 Poikilolaimus oxycercus | reverse complement strand
GGAATAGCAGTTGGCGTTTTGATACCGTCGCGCACGTGTATTTCCGTTCTGGTAGGGCATTCCTTGTTGTCGAAGTATAATACTCCGCCCTTTCTAGACGATAGTGTTACCCGAAGAGGTTGGAAGGCAAAATGGCAAGTGATTAGGTAAGTATACTTGCTTGGAATATCGCCTCGCTTCAGTGACAAGTCCACATCCGAGTACTATGCGGGACCGATTTGGTCGAGGAATTATCCGAACAATTATGATAACAACAGACACGATGTGAAAGTCTACGTTGCACCTCCAGGAAGGAAAGTAAGAATTCCATTGAAAAAAAATTAAGCACTTTTCTCGTTGATTGAAGATTCAACTGATCTTTGAAACCTTTGAGACTGAAAATAAATTCGACTATTTGGACATTTTTGACGGCGCAACAATCGCACAGTCTCGCAACGCTCGGTAAACGACCTTTTGATTGCAATAAACAACGAGAGTGGATTGGTTTTAGTTAAGAATTGTCAAAGTTGGCAATACGGCTGAAAAGCTTTTCTGCGTTGATTAAATGGCGAATGTTTCAGCATTTCCGGCAAGCCTACCGTTCCTCTTACCTTCTCAAGCAGTGGAAATTTTATAACTTTTGTCTTTCACAGTGGTGAGCTTGTCTTACGTTCAAAGACGGAAGCTCTTAGATTCGTCAGTATCGACCAAGGGCTACTACGGCACGCACAGAAATTATTGACAAATCGTCTTAACCGCTTGTAAGAGTTGAGCAGTAATGGTGTGTTTGTCGTTCATCAAGAGGTGTGCTTTGAAATGAAATGTATCCGCCATTCAACCATAAAAATATGTATTTGTGCATTCAACTACATTCAACGAAGGAGACAGAGGAGATTTTTTCCATAGTCACTGGGTATGTGTACGAAGCGTCAATTCCTAGAAAAAACACAATTGCTGAAAAAAATGGGATTAAACCCGAAATTAAGTCGTTCTCGGCATCTGAATGGATTGAGGCGAGGTTTGCCGCGAGCAACTCGCAGGCCGTCTGAGCTTGATCACAGCCCATTACGAATTCACCGCAGCCTATTGGGTTGCCGCAGGAACAAGGAGGACCATTGAGGAGCTGAAGCAATCACAAAGTGATTCCTTCTTACGAGATAGCAGTTGCTTTCACCACCGAAAGTGCGGCAGGTCCAGCCCGTCGGACACGGTGAGGCGTACTCAAAGGGGGCACAAGAAGTTGTCGTTGTCGTCGTCGTAGTGGACGAAGAAGTTAAGGTGGTGGTGGAAGTGGAGGTGAAGCCTGAGGTAGAGGTCGAAGTTGAAGTGCTTGTAGAAGTCGACGAAGAGGTTGGCGATGGCGTAGCGGACGTTGTCGACATCTCTTCCGTTGTGGAAGTAGTCGTGGTCGGCTCCTCGGTCGTTGGCTCATCAGTAGGGAAAATGGTCGTCTCTATAGGAACAGTCGGCACACAGCTCGAGCCAAGCTTGAGGAAGACGAGGAGAAGGAAGAGAGCCGCGCGTCTCATCATCCACACAAGGAACAAATGAACATTCGCGGGAAAGGAGACGTCCGATCTCGCTTTGGGTCTTTTCATCTTTCTCGAATTCGAGGAATACCGCCGGCTTTACTGTCTTCAACATCTTGAACAGTGAGAAAAAACGTTTTCGTATGGGTCACTCGGGGTCTCATTGATGGCGATGAGGAAGTCACCCAAAGACACGTTTGGTTCGAGGGAGGAATCAACGACGCCGCTGGTTCCCTGATCAGACAACGCGCAAAACGTCGCTTCCCAAGCATCGCGCGCGGCTTTTTTTCGACCCATCAAAGGATGGACCTGAGCGACCGCAAGATTTTTCGTAGCACGACTGGCGATTGCGAGAAACCTTACTGTAAGTTGACCATTTTGTTACTTTCCTATAAGTTCAAGAAAAACATGGTTCTCGCCACCGACGATGACCGGCGAGAAGAACTTCGCGTCAAGCAAGCTGGAGCATTTTGTTGCGAAAGAAGGTGCGCCTACAACATCACGACATAAGAGAATATCGACACTAGGAAAAGCCTTCTAGTGTGTCGATGACCTACGACGATGCAAGCCTCTCTCCTTTTCCTTCTCCTTCTAGCCACGCTGGCACTCGCCATCCAACAGCCGAAAGCCCCAAAAAACCCGGTAATCGAAGCTTTTAAACTGGCCGACTTCAACAACGATGTGCGCGTCTCATTGGACGAGGTGTTGCGAGTTCGCCCCTATCTTGGAGGAGACGGGTTCGATTCTGAGGGACAAGTCCGATTCACGTAAGTTTTCGCCATTGTTTCGTCATTTTTATTCCCCGTTTCCAGCTTCAAGGTTAAAGACCTCGGTGGAGACGGACTTCTGAACTTCCAGGAGTTTGAGCGTTTCTACATAGCGCTTCGTGTCTTCCGTCGCGGAAAACTGGTACTTAATTCGTGACTGAATGAATAAAGAACATGGCATCCGATTCTTAAACTAAGGAACACTTTTGAACTTGTGGACACAAATAAGGATGATCTTGTCTACATTCGTGAGGCTTAAGATGGACATCGCCTTCTCTTCCCCAAACCAGTTGAAATCACAAATATGGAGAGTTAAAAGAAGTGTGAGTTGTGATGTATTTTTCTTCTTTTTGCAATTTCAATTTCAAATTCAAGCAAAACGATCCCAACCACAACTTCTATCTGACCTTTGCTGAGTTTGCACACTTCTTGCAGGACCTTCAGGATTACGTGGCCCAGAATTAAAGAATGATTTGAGTGAAGATGTGAAGCTTCTCCTAGATACAAGAGGAAACGTGTGAGATGGGAGAAGAGACAAGGACGCTTTATACACAGTGCAATTAGTGGAAGATCGTAGGGGACAACAATCTAGCTCCACTATGTATTACCTTGAATGTGTGAGGCATAATGGGGCCCTGCACGTATTCCAACTTTCACATGTTCCTGGCGGCGACAAGAATACGACGCTAAGAAGACCAAAAAAAAGCGTTAAGAAAAGATCAAAACTGGTGGAATTTATTGGCATGTCAGGATGGGCGTTATAGAACCTCTCCACAATCCAGTATAGAACCGGTCGAAATAGAACCTTGACAACCATCATTTTGACTCTTTTAAGAGTTATTAAAATAAGTTCAAAATGAGACGTTTTCGACAGGTTCTATTTGGGTGGGGGGGGGGGGGTGCCGTCAAGATGTGCTGCAATTGAAGGCTGCTAGAGGACGACACTCACTAATCCTCAGGCTCAATTCTCTTGTATCAGTAACCGCACAAGAGACAAACATCTAGGCCGTGTCGGTGGGATCACATGTTTGCCTTCAGATCGACACGTCACATCACATCATAATACCGCCTTCCAAGTTTCAGGCAAACATCCACGTCACTTTTATGGTGTTCTCTTCCACCATTGTGATTTGTTTTTGTATTACATGTTTCTACAATATATGCACTGAGGTCACTCTTTATTTATTTTCCGGGTAGGATAGGGTTGATGGTGAAGTAGAAGACCTCAAATTCTGTCAAGTTCAGGACGCCGTCTCGATTGGCGTCGCGAATCTTGAAACTACAAGAAATAAATACTAAAAATTGCAGCAAAAACTTACTAGATTGTAAGCAATTGTCGGCCAAGCGGTTTCCTAGTGATCAAGGCGTGTCCCCTTAAGACCTCACTCAAGGAGAGAACACGCCAATAGAGAAAACTCTTTATTCACTGGCGATAAAAAAATTGGTAAAAAGGTGTGAATTCTCTGAAGTTGAGACGGTCATCTTTATTGTCGTCAAATTGTTCGAAGCTATACCATAAAAATGAACTCTTTGATTGAACTTACGCAAGTTTGAATATTTTCTTGGGAATAGCTACAAACGCTATATACTGACGTCCATCATAGATCTCGTCCAATGAGACGTTGTTGTTCTTGCTGGTGTCTAATTTCTGGAAGACCTCGTAGATGCTAGGAACGGGGTAGACCGAAGTGGCCAGAAGGAAAATGAGAAGGGCGTGCATCTCGAGAGGGAGACAAGCAAAATGAGACCGGCGCCGACAAGACCGTCGCTGTTGACGTATTTTTTTTTGTCATGAATGATGTCACTTCACTTTTCTTCAACATCAAGCGATATCACTAACTGGTACTCATCTATAATGCTGAGACAAAACAAACAGGGAGTGCCATTTATGTACGCAATCCAATCGTTCTTTATTTTCAATGAGGAACGTCTAGGTATAAGGATTTGAAATCCGTGAAGGTGAGAAGGCCGTCATGATTGCGATCATGCTTTTTGAAGCTAGAAGCATAAAAATTAATTATATTGTTGTTAGAAACTTACGCAAGTTTTAGTCTTCCTCGGGCAACAGCCAGTTGACGAAAAGACCACGTCCTTTTAAGACCTCGCTCCATGAGGCAAGGTTATCCTTGTTGGTATCATCTTTAGAAAGATCTTATGGATGTCCGGCGGAGGATATAGGCAGGTGGAAGTGGTGAAAAGAAGAAGGACGAGGAGAGCGGCCAGCATGTCGAGGTGGAGGAGAGAGTGATGTGAGCACCGACAATCAAGGTCTTTCATATCAATTCTTGTTTACCATGATGCGATGAATGCTGTAAGCGGGTCTTCAATGGCATCAGACTTGTTGACGTTATTTGTGTTGTCTTTTTCTTTCGCCAAGCTTTCGCGACTTCAGGCATCGAGGCTTTAAGCACTTGGGCTTGTCCTTATTGCCATAGAAAAAATTGAAAAAATTCCTAATGAAGTTAAGGTTGACGTGATCAGAATAAGACAGAACGAGAGATTTACGTTTTATTCACGCCTTCAGGCTGCCTTGTCTTACATTTAGAACATACATTGCGTCAGTCATAAGAGATCCCAGCATAAAAGCCCTAGACTGTCGGTGCTCACATCATTCGCTTGTCTCTCTCTCCCTCTCGAGATGAAGGCAGTTTGCCTCTTCCTTCTCCTTCTTGCCACGTTGGCCAATGCCTACCACGACATCCCTACGACTTCAAAATCGTGGATCTCAACAAAGACAACCGCATCTCAAGAAGTGAGGTCTTGGCAAGAAGCGGTTACATCTTCTTTACGTTTGTTAGCGAAGGACTATTCTTAAACGCGTAAGTTTCAAGCTCTTCTCGTCATCAGTAATCAACGTTTCTAGATTCAAACGCCACGACAGCAACCACGATGACTTCCTCAGCTTCACGGAATTCATTCCCTTCGTAAATGACCTCCGAAGTAAAGGAAAATAAAGAACAGCTTGTGTGCCTCTGGTCGGAATTGGTGGTCATGGTGTTTATCTCCTTCTTTTTCATAGAAAGTAGCACAGAAAATTAACAAATTGGAACGAACCATCGCTTGTGACTTGCGAAATATCCGTACTTCAGCGAAGAGACTAAAGACGTTCAAGATGACTTCGAACGACTTTCCATGCGCTGCGCGTGTTTTAACAAAAATTCGCTCTCCGACCTCGCAGTGAAAATAAAGAACCACTTCTTATGTGGATTATTACAATAGTTGAATTTGTTGGAAATGGGAACAATGTTCGAGGCCTTTTCATAGAAAACGGCGTCGAGGATGAACAAGTTAAATGCTTTTGGCGAGCAAAAGTGTATTTGAGAGCAAATCCGCAACATGTCGTGCTAAATGATTTGAGCGTGGTGCTAATCTGGTGCTAAAACATCCATGATCATTCGCATAGGGAGATTTGGGAGCACGGTCACACTCTTTGCCAGTTGGCTCATCTTTTCACTAATGTCGACATCATACGCCTTCGTCGACGGCCATTGCGTAAGTGCATGTTTACTATCGATTTCGAAGAATTAAAAAACTGCACTGCGAATGTCCTTTAGAACTTCATCAACCGTCCAACACAGGTTCTCGAAACGAGAAGTCGTGACAACCCGAAGTACCACTGGCACATTGACGATAAATACGAAACTGATTTTGAGAGTCGCTGCGTTTATGCGTAAGGGAAATTTTTTTTACGAATTTCAATACTTTTTAGTTGCTTCCCCTGCAGAAAGCGTGAGAAGATGCTCTCATCTCACGACTTCCCAAAAATGTTCGTAAAAGGACTTCTTTCATAAACTTTACTTCCTCTAGAAGCCTCGCTAATGGTGTTCTCATTTCGAATCCGGATTTGGGACATTTTTGTGAGCCATTAGTCTTCACAGAAGTTGTTGCGCATCGTATCCGCAAGAGATTAGTCCGCGATATGGCGCAGAAACATTGCGGACATCGATGGAGACAAGTTCTTGAACGACGCTGAGTTTCCTTACTTCCTTCGCCGTCTCGGCGGCTTCTGAAAATGAATTTGTTTGTCGAAAATAAAAGAAACTGAACAAAAATCCTGATCCAATATTGAAATTTGTTTTAACAAATTCAATGCTTCGCCCAACGAGATTTGAAAATTAGGAGGTTTACTGAAAACGCTAAATGTGTCAAACGTAAGGGAGGAAAATGCAATAGCTTCATTATGAACTCTTTTGTCTTTTTGGGTTCAGTTAGAGGATCCATGACATCAGTCGCTGATATGAAAGGCTGATGCTACGGCTACCTCGGTTTCAGAATCCATGACATCAGTCACAAACAAGTGAGCGCATAAAAAGCGTGGCCATGTCAATGCCTTCTTCACTCGCTTGTCTCCTCTAGTGATGCCGACTGCTTTCCTTCCCTTCCTCCTCATTCTCATCATTTCGGCTTTCGCCGAAGATGACGATGGGGCCACTTTCAAATTGGCCGACGCCAATAACGATCGTCGCGTCTCGTTGACTGAAGCGTTGAACGTTAAACGCTATTATAAAAAGCCTGTGTATCTTGAATGGGTAAAGCAAGTGTGAGTCTGATTACCGATCATTTGAATTCTCTTTAACAGATTTGAAATTGCGGACAGCAATCACGACGGCTTCTTGAAATACTCTGATTTTGAGTACTTCCTTCAACGTCTCGGGCTCTACTGAAAATGAGTGTGTTGGTCGAAAATAAAAGAAATGGAGCAAAAGCCGTTTCTACATATGTTCGTGGTTCAAAATGGAACTTTGTCAAACTGGGACGTTGGGTAAAAATGAAACGTAAAATGTTTGAAAAGTAAGCGAGAAAAAATGGAATAGCTTCACTGGACATCACCTACCATAACATAAAAGTTCCTCTGTTGATAGTATCAACATTCGCTCGATTTCTCCTTCGTAGGTTGCACTCTTTGTCACCACCTTTTTTGATGACTCGCTTGTTGCCTTCAGCGAGCCCGCTTCCTTTGATCGCTTTATAAGGACACAGCATCAGTCACAAGAGGTTCCAGCATAAAAGCCCTTGTCTGTCAGTGCCCACACCACTTCGCTTGTTTTCCTCTCGAGATGAAGATCGCACTCTTCTTCCTTCTCCTTCTTGCCACGTCGACCAATGCCTACCATGACGTTCCTACGACTTTCAAACTCGTGGACATCAATAAGGACAACCTTATCTCGATAAAAGAGATCTTGAAGGAACGCCACTATATCTTAGTCTCATTTATTGGCAATGAAATATTCATAGAAGCGTAAGTTTCAAGCACGATTCGGCATTTGTAACAAATAAATTTCTAGGTTCAAACGCTATGACACCAACCGCGACAACTACCTCAGCTACACAGAATTCCTTCCCTACGTAAACGATCTCCGAAAGAGGGGAGGAAAATAAAGAAAGCTTTTGGTTGAAAGTGGCATAAATAAAGCGTATTTTTCGTTCGTTCACTTTTTTGTTGACTCGCTTGTTGCCTTCAGCGAATCCGCTTGCTTTAATCGCTTTATTTTTTTTATCACGCCTTTAAGACAACAGAAAATTAAACATTGAGATTATAAATGCGGAAAGAGAGATTAATCGAAACAAAACGTCACTCGGTGGCAAGACTGAACGAATGTTTTGGCGAAGCAGAGGCCGCTCGTTGCTGGGTGTGACAGCACATGCAGGAGAAGACCATGAGAGAGATGATCACACCGAGGATGACGCCCAGAAACACGCCGAGTTGTAGCGAGTTTCCTGTGTCATCGTGTTGCTTGTTCGAGCAAGTGAGAAGCTGAGCAACGCCATCCGTGCAGATGACATAATCGTTGCCAATGGTGAAGGCCCCATTCGTTTTTCCTTCGCAGGTAAACTTCGATGTCGCTTCCAAAGAGACTTTTCCGACTTCTTTCCACTCTTTGACTGAATGTGAATTGTACGCGTCATAATCATAGCAATGGTCGGCGTGTCGAATATCCTCGCATCGGCGAGTATAGCGATCGAAGATAAAGTCCTTCTGATCGCACTTTAGAAGCTTCCAATTACGGTTCACATCGCATTGCGCAAAGATGCGCTCGCAGCCGAAAGTGTAGAAATCGAATTTGGTGCAGTTCAATGTTGTGAGTAGGGTTGGAAATCGGTACCAACTTTTCGGTATTATCGGTATTGGCAAAAATTCGGTTTTTCGGTTTTCGGTATTGTCGGTATTGCAAAACCTTCGGTATCGGTATTTTCGGTATTAGAAAGATCGGTATTATCGGTATTCAAAAATTCGGTATTTTCGGTGTTGAGCTACCAGTTTCACTTTCGAATCAAAGTGAGACGTTTTAAACCACAGTTTATGATTTTTACAGTGCAATCATCTTGATTGTGGCCTGGTATAGTGACAAACTGGGTAGGAAGATTCGAAATCAACACTAGGAACCGAGACGGATGTCGAAAAGCCTCATGCGGTTGACTGTTTCGATCAAAATACGACATGAAAACTTTCACGCAGGTTTTTTGAATTGTCTATCAATTTTGATTGAAACAGCAGTTCGATAGATCATATTTTCCCGATGAAACAAAAGACTCTCATAGCTCATAATGTTCTCCCTCATCCTACTCAGACTTCTTTTTCGGTTTTCGGTATTGGCCCATCGGTATCGGTATTTTCGGTATTCCAGAGAAATCGGTATTATCGGTATCGGTATTACCGGTATTTCAAAAAAATCGGTATTATACCGATTTTTCGGTATCGGTTCGGTATCGGTTTCCAACCCTAGTTGTGAGCACCGAAATGCCGGTCTTGTCGTGGGATTTTACGGAAAGCACAACGGCGACACCGACCAAAAGCAGAAGCGCTTTCATTCTCGTCAATGGACCTAAAGAAGACTCATAATGAAAAAAGGAAGAGAAATAATTGCACAAGAAGAGAAAACTCGCAGTTTAGGCGCACGAATGCACTCTCCATTTAAAAAAGCGCAGTTTTAGCACCTTAGGACGGTCGAGGGTACCCATAGTTAGAGGCCATATTGATTAGTCTCGCAACTTCGGTAATAATAAGAAACTGCAAAACTTCGTTAGTCGTCTTTGTAGGAAGTAAACGACAAACAGAATGTTTTCTCGGCAACGGAAAATTGAGAAAGATTACTCGAATTGAAAAGAAATACAGAGTATTTAAAAAAATTCTGAGCGGCTGAAGAAAATAAATCTCCAAGTATTACGTGCCTACGATGACGTTCATACTCATTTATAAATATACAACAGTATGTAGTTCTTTCACCAGTGACAGAGCGGACACAACATAAAAGTCTTGGTTTGCCTGTGACTTTATCACTCGCTTGTCTTTCTCTTGAAATGAAGACTGCTCTCTTCTTTATTCTCCTTCTCGCCACGTCAGTACACGCTGCGCCTCCTTTTAACACCGTCCAGGCTGCTTTTGAATCAATAGATCTCGATGGGGGCTATCGCGTTTCGTCGGATGGTGTTGTGAGAGGAGCTGCCTATCTCGGCGGCATCAGAACTGTTCTTTCTACTGATCGCCTCAAACTAGAGTAAGTAACTGAGTTGAATAGTGAGCAGTATCCTTTCTCGTTAATAGCGTCAAGAAGGCAGATGCAGATAGAGATGGATTCTTGAGCTACGGCGAATTCTGGCAGTTCTACTACGGCCTGCGAGGATAAACGACCAAAATAAACGACTTGTGGATTGAGAATGCATAGAAAAGAATAGCGCTGCTGTATTGCAAAATTTGTGCTGAGGAAATTGAGAGGAACAGAATGTCGCCTGACTGACGCCTGACTGAAATTGTGAGATGCGCTAAAGAGAACCTACTCTTCAGACGAAAAAAAGGGTAAACATCATGAATAATATTGCGGGCGTCAGGTACACTTTTTTTACACGAAAAAAAACCGAGCTGAATGAAAATAAAGAACTGCTTGGGCGGAAACAAACAATGGCAAAACATTTCATGACACGTGTCGCTTCTTTCCAAGTCTGAGGAATCATAATTCTCTCTTTCACGTTCTGTTACACTCTCACTTATGCTGGAGAGAATGGCATCACCAACGCTGACGCCATTATCGGCCCGGCCTTAACATCAATGACATCAGTGAAAACCACTCAAGACCTAAAAGCCTGGATGTGCCGGTGCTCTGATCATTCGCTTGTTTCCCCTCTCGAGATGCAGGCCGCTCTCCTTCTCGTTCTTCTTTTGGCCACGTCCGCCTTTGCCCTTCCAAACCCGAAGGCCGTGTTTGACGAATTGGCCAACAAGGTTACCAAGCGCTTAACGTTGGCTGCGGCTTTGAACGGACACCGTTATCTGAGCGCACAGCGTCTCACAGATGCGGAGATCAGAAATGCGTGAGTTGTTCTCGAAGAGCCATTTTTTATTCATTCTCGCGCTATTAGGTTCGGGAAGTTCGACGGCAACGGAGACCAACTTCTGGACTTCAAAGAATTCTTGCCATTCTTCGGAGCCTTATATCGAGAAAAATGAACCGTTCTGACTGGGGGAGAAGGCAAAGCGACGTTTCAAAATATTCTGTGTTTTGAAGAGTAAAACATCTCTGAACGTCATGAAAGCGGGTTTTTGGGCGACGCTCTTTCATGTCAGGGTGAAATATTTTATCTAACCTAAAAATTAAATCCAATTGGTGCCAGAAGTCCCTGAAATGGCTTTTCCAAGTCGACGTGAAAGAAGAAACATAGTTGTGGCATTCATTGCGTCAGCGACAAACAAGCAATCGCATGAAAGCTTTTGCCTTGTCGGTAGCTGTCACCACTCGCTTTCGATCGTTATGGAGGTGACACTTATTTTTTCTTCTCCTTCTGTCCACGTCAGCATATGCTTCACCCAATCGAGTCAAACTCAGGAAAGTATTCCTTCAAGTAGATACAAACAAGGATGGCCGTATCTCGTTGTGCGAGGCCTTGAAGGGGCGTCACTATTATAGCTTCTTCCAGCCACATGTTTCTGATGTGGCAAGTCAAATTCGTGTAGGTTTTTGAGGAGAATATTGTTTTGTTCAATTCAATTTATAGCTTCAAGAATACGGATCAAGATAAAGACCGATTTCTAAACTTCAAAGAATTCCTGCCGTTCTACTGGGATTTTCAGAACTGAAACACAGGAGATCATTTGCATGTCATTCGTAAAATAATAAAACGTTTGCCGCGTCACGCATCCATGAAAAAAAGTTCTTTGGCGTCTTCATGCTCTTTTCTCGGTTATCTATCTGAAAAAAATTAATTGAGAAAACTTCAAAGATACCCTGAAAGCATAAGTAGATCCTGATTTTTTTCACAAAAACGTTGACCGAACAAATTTTAAGGACCCGTAAACAGCACTTGGTAATGAGAACAACGGCATTTTTCTGAATTCTCTTGTCTGCAAAGCGGTTTGGGGAAATGACCTGGGTAAGCTAGAATAGTCGCAAAGGGTATTTTACATACTTTCTAGACGCATTCGTACCAAGAGACGGCGAAGATGATCGTCACGTTGTTCGTCTACGCCCTCGTCCTCCTTCTCCTCCTCGT
>JAQIXL010002866.1:0-11761 GCA_034700245.1 Poikilolaimus oxycercus | reverse complement strand
CGCTCAGAGGAATTCTTTGCGCCGCGAGAGCGCTTCTTAGACGCGGCCGATCGGCGATGCGGCATCGAGAGAAAGCCCATCGTTTACTCAAGTGTGAACATAACCTGCGTTATGAGAAGCATCTGTTGTTTTTCCCCGTAATGTTCGAGAGAACATCGTTGTTCCAAACGAAAATTCCGGGTTCATTAACACAGTGACGCATCAGAACACCTCGAAACTTGTCAATTCTGCCAATCCTTGTTGAACTTTCACATCCAATTAGTGATGAACTGCAATCAATCGGCGAGCACTACTAGCACGTTTTACTTCGGACGGCGAAGGCACTGAACTTTGAACTTTGAACTTTATTCGCATGGAATCGGCACAGTGCATGCGCTGCGCTATGAGAAGAAGTTGTCCGGGATGTCGAGAGCCGTCGTCATCCAGTTGACGCCGAAGTTCTTCACGAAGCCGTCCCTCCATCGCATCCTCGGTCGTCCTAGTCCTCGTTTCAACCTCCAGGGTGTTATTCGGTGATCCTCTTCGTCCATCAGTCGCCGTCCATTCTTGGGATCTTCTTTGCTCATCGTTCCTTCCGCCAGTGTTCTTCTTGGTAGACGGCGAAGGCTGATCTGAAAAATGCGACGCGGCAAGCGCTGAAGATTTCCATTGTCAAAGAAGGTCTGCCTTTGGACTTTTCATTCAAGTGTTGCATGTGTGCTGAGAAGACGCGCAAAAACGCGAGGGATCGAACAAAATGGGCGGTGCATAGGCGCTTGGGTACCTGCACGTTCGAACGAGGAAACATTGAAGACAAGGGCAGCCCAATGCCAGACGCGGTCCAGTGCTCAGGCAGGATTTTCTTGGCGTTGTCGGCGACTACTTCTGCGACCGCGTACATCGTTGGCGGCGGTCACTCCCCTCCATCTTGTCAAAGGCGGCGATGGTGGAGAGCCCGGAAGAAACCCTACCAATCGCCAGATGAAATGAAAAGGACTCTTCGACGAATACTGCTTGAATTTGAGCGAACACGACTGTCGTCTGAAATCGGCTTCGGTGCCATGCGGACGTGAACCTGGGGCATGACTACAAATACTAGAATTAGGACCACACAAAGAACGAGTAGATTGTAGACCTCAATATCAATTGCTGACGAAATTCTATTTATCATTTATGCTGAAATGGCGCTTCAGTGGCCTGCGCCACAAAGAACATCGAAAAGCCGTAGAAACAAGCATTCGAGCTTCTTGACGAATCTGCTCGGTTGATATTTGACATTTATTCGCACATTACACTATTCAGTGAAGCAAAGCCTTTCAAAGATGTTACAGAAGGTGCTCCATTGCTCTCGGCTCCGCAATAGCAAAGTTCCTGCGTTGGACGTCCCCCTGGCCTTTTCTTCGCCCGCTCTTGCCTCTCGCCGGGCGCTGAGAACTCACTTCTCTCGACAGGGGGCTGTTGCGTGGTCTTTCCTGTCGGCCTCCGTCTTTGTTTTGACTGGAGGCAGCGTTGGCGCCGTCTTCGTTGATGACGACGCTCCCATCGACGAGCAGATCCTCGTCCTAGTCGATGACTCACGCACTTTCCCTCGCGTGGGAAGCCTTCGCGGAGTCCCGAATCAGCCTCCGACGATCGTCACCATCGCCGCACGCTGAGGGGAAGCTGCCGCCGCTGCCCTCGACACCGCAGAAGAGTGAACGGACGAGCCGCTGTTGACGCCGTGAAGCCCCTGCCTCTTGGCAACTGGAGAGGCCCGGGCAGTATCTCCGTCCACGGGACGAAGCCTCGCCTTCCGTGCCCAGCAGGCGAAACGCCTTGATCCCTGGGAATAAAAACTTCTAAAAACATTCACTTGAGAACAGAGATTGTTCAAGAGTATTACGAGTTCATAAGAGGTGAAGCGGATAGGTTGTAGCGGAAACCGAATACGAGATCTTTATTCAACCCGTGGAAGCAGCAGATTGCTGTACACTTTTATTTCAGAAGGACTTATTCAGTCAAGCCTTCTCCGCTCAAATGAACCGCTAGCTTTCATAAAAACCGAAAACAAGCAAGTAAACTAAAAGAGAACTTCGGCGACAAACATTGGCGGCTAAGACGCGCGTCTCCTAGAGACCAGTGAATGGATAATAAGGACAACGGGGCGCTCTGCAAGATCAATAAACCACGCTCTGGTCAATGGACTGGGCAGCGAGGTCGGACATGTTTGCATTGGCAGCGCTCCGCCGCCAACACATTCATACGCGACCTTGAACGGCCTAGCGAATAACGTATAAAAAAGTGCAAAGTTGCAGGGATCTTTTGCTGTGTTATGAGCAGTAAATAATAACGAGACAGTGCGCTTCAAATATCAGATTTCCAATTTTCAGCTGGAAAAAATAGCCGGCGATTCTTCGCTGATCTCATAAATTGCTTCGCAAAAGTTCTAAATGTTTCGTTTTTGACGGATATTGCTAATAATGTACTGATTGTGAGATGGAAATGAAAGAAAACACAGTTTATTATGGGCCCTTTGACAGCCAGGTGCCGCCTTCACGTACACCTTCCTTGGGGAACATGCGAGATCAACTATTCAGAGTTCCATGGAACTTCATCGCGTGAAAATGGCCAAAGTGCATGCAGCAAGTCAGTCTGGCAAGTGAAGGTTTCAGGGCTTTGAGGACATAACATTCGTAAAACAGAGGTAGAAAAGCAAGAGACTTTAGTCTTCGAAAAGAGAGAAGAGGCGCGATTTTTGTCAGTGTGGGTATCTCCGACGGCTGGGATGTGATTACAATCTTTGATGAAGTAAGCAACACTCTATACTCGGCACACCATCCTATTTCGAGCAAATTAACCGTTTCAATCCCGCTGTCCAAACGAAAAACGAGATTTGGCTAGTTGCAGCGACCAATTCAAGATCATTACGCAAGCACATTCTGAAGAGCATGGACTGATGTTTCACGCTGAGTCCCCCCCCCCCTCCCTTCTGCTCAGCATCACCTAGGTTGATTTGTTTGGAATAGGGCGCTTATTTTTACTTGTTGTGAAGTCTCTGAGCAACGCCGATCAGCAAAAACCGAAGCGGCCTTTTTTAACAACGATGATGTGCGATGTAATGCGAGAAGTCTGATGTAACGCGGTCATCAGCTGTACAAATGGAGACGATTCACGTCACAGCACACACGCCCTTGTCTCTACAAAATACTGTACGCCGACAGTTATGAATTGTTTAAAAAGCCGCTCACGCAGCCGAGAAACCAGTCGGCGTTTCTTTGACTTCTGTCACAGTTTATTTTTAGGAGGATGCGGTTCACCGGAATCTCCATCGGGCTTCTTCTCATCTTCGGCTTCTGGAACGTTTGTGTCTCCGCATTAACCGAGTAAGACTTGTGCCTGTAGATAAACTCAATCTTCCAGCGCCGAAATCGAAAAAGCGGCGATTGTGGCGCTGCAACAAGCGGCCGGATTTACCGATCTTCAAGAACTGATCAATCGGGCAATTCAGAACGAGAACGATGGTAGACTTTCATCAACTGAAGAGCAAGATTTTAGGAAGCGAAAACGTTGCGCGTCCGAATTCTCAGCAAGCCACAAACGAGTCGGTGTCCGCGCAGAAGAAAGGCGATCTTCTCGTGTCCGCAAGTCAAATTCTCGTCGCGCAGTACGGAATCTCCATCCTCGAGAAGCTTGGCAACCTGGACGTTGACGAGCTGATTAAGAAGGCCGGCATTCAACTTTCCGACGGCTAGTTTCTATCAAAACTACATTGTGCTTATGCTTTTCTTTGGCGCTTTTTTGAATGAAAATTTTCTTGAAAATTTTAGTAATACCAAAACAATCTTAGAGCACAATCGGCAAAAGCGAAACTACGATGCGACCCAAGACAGCAGTGACGCATGTCTGCCGAAGCCCCAGCCATGCGTACCAGAGTACTTTCAATTGGTCTTACATTAATAACCACGTTTAGTCGCTATTTTCGTTCGGTAACAGGATGGTGCAACAATCTGAAGAACCCATCTTTTGGGGCAACGATGTCGACACTCCGACGCATTCTCAAGCCCGCTTATGAAGACGGTTTCGTGGAGGCTGTAAAAACAAAAGTTTAGGACTGAACCAACCTCGACAGAAGACGCGCAATGGTACTCCTTTGCGGTCAGCTCGTCTCATTTCCAACGAAATTATGCAGGTCAGTGGCTATGTGGGGTTTGTTGGAGCCAAATTTGCTACCGTTTCGACGTGAGAGGTCTCCTGGACCATATATTTATGCAGGTTCCGTGTTGCAATTGGGTCGGTTCCATTTTCACTTTTTGGGCTGCCAACTAGCTTCGTTCTTTGCACTGGGGAGTACGATTTTTTAGATACCTTTTAAACTACTGACTTAGGTTTCCATTTCTCTCTGCATTAATTTACCAGCCGTGCCCCCGCCTCCGGCGGGGTCCCGGCTGGCTGGGGGGCTTCGCCCCCCAGCTCCCCTCTCCTAAAACAAAAGGACAGTGTCCGCCTCCGGCGGACACTCCTTCAATTCCCTCTGGGATGCTCTCCCCGTACAGCAACTCTCAACCGCCTCTTCTCCATCTCCCTCGACCACAGGAGCTGCATAGAATACTGCCTGGCCCCTCTCCTCTCCCTCGACCACTGGACCACTGGCTGCCTTCTGGCGGATGGATCGAATTTTGACCTACCGTAACCCGACCTACCGTAATCCGCGCGCGAATTTGGCGTGCGCGCCGGAAATTTGAAAGTGTGACGGACATGATTACCGTCGGCGTTTATTATATGTAAGGATCTTTAGGACTCCGCTGAAGAATCGGTTTACGATCCGAAGCCCATGGAGCATCTTTACATGCTCTTTGGGCAATTCATCGCTCACGATGTCATTCTTATGCCGACAGCCACGAGTATGAAGCAGCAGCTTCTTAACTACTTATGAAACATGCAGATAAGAATGGAACAGCGCTTGACTGCTCGACGTGTAGTTCGGGTGATTTGAATGCGAACTGTGCGCCGATTCCCATCCCAGTCGACGATCCGTACTTCGCTCCACGAACTTCGCGAAGTGAGCCGGCTTGTATGCGTCTTACGCGAGGAATCAACGGGCAGACCGGCTTTGGATCGCGACTTCAACTCAACCAGGTATTTTGACAAACTTCTTTAGTGCCCCAACAGAACTCGCACTTCCTCGACCTCTCCGATGTCTACGGTTCGACTGAATGCGTTGCAAGGCAACTTCGCACTTTCCGCGGTGGGCAAATGCGCACCCTCACTTTGACTGGCTACCAAACTCCGCCACAGGATCCAACTGTTCGTTCGCATTTTGTTTCACGTTTCATCTTAGGACACAAATTGTCAATCGTCGCCGAGATTTGAATGCTTTCTTGCTGGAGATCTGAGGAATTCCCTGCATCCCGGTAGAGTAAATATGCAGATATTTGAAGAGCGAAAATGTTCAGGTCTTATTGTACTGCATACGGCTTTCTTGAAGCAGCACAACAAAATCGCTTCCGCCTTTGCGAGACTGAGACCAACATGGAGCGACGAGCAACTCTTCCAAGTAAACGCCTTTCTTGTGAAGCATGATCTTAGACGGCCCGTCGCATTATTATTGCATGGTATCAAAACATCGTGTACGGCGAGTATCTTCCACATTTGCTCGGCGTCGAGTATATGAACAAATTTCAACTCAATCTCTCTCCCAACGCATTCTTCAGAGGTAACACAAAATTAGCCCGAATTATTCGATTCAAAAGTATTATTGACTTGACCAAAACTTCAGGGTACGATGCAAGCGTTTCGGCGTCTGCGTCGACAGATTTCACGACGGCAGCCTTTCGCTTCGGCCACTCGCAGGCTCGAACTGATCATTGGCGCACTAACAACGCGTGAGGATCGTCCCTCGCCAAGGTTAACTGCTTTTGCAGCAACGCATCCGTGGCGCGACCACTTAATCACGGCAACAACACCTTCTACGCTGATCAAATCTACGACATAGCCACAGGCGAAATACAGTCCCTGGCCGAAGGTTGCATTATGCAACACTAAAACCCTTTGCAGGATTTCAAAGCGTACCGACTCGTCGGATGGATCGCTATTTTTCCTTCTCGATGCGCAATCAGTTGTTTGAGATTCGTTCAAAGCAGGGTTCTGGAGTCGACTTGGCGGCAGTAAATATTCAACGGGGTCGCGAAGTCGGACTCCCGCCATACAATGACTACCGGTGAGATGGATTTCACATTCCATCAACACGCATACTTTCAGGGTGCTTGCTGGCCTGCCGCGTGCTCAAACTTGGGCCGACTTCACTAACATCCCGACAAAGGAAATTAGACAACTGGCAAGGATGTACGACGACGTGAACGACGTGGACTTGTACGTGGGCATTCTTTCCGAGAATCGACTTCCGGGTAGTTTGGTAAGCGTCGAATTGAATTAGAAACGACTCTTCACCGTTGCAGATTGGTCAAACAGGAGCGTATATTATCGGCGAACAATTTCGGGCGTTTAAAGCTGGCGATCGCTTCTATTTCGAGAATCAAAACTCCAGCACATACGAAGGATTTACTCTCGGTGAGCAATTTAAAGCGAATCTGTTGAAGCATTCTTTCAGCACAGCTCAACCATATTCGCAAGCTAAGTCTCCATAAGCTTCTGTGTGACAACTTCGAAGGCATGAATAACGTCCGCAACAGCTTCGACTTTACGTATGCTTTCGAACAACGCTACACGACGTGCAATTTCATGACGGATGCTTTTTAGGACTGCTCGTAAGACGTGTCCGTCGCTTACCGCATTTGATGTGAATGTGTTCGCCGACGTGAACTGGACGCCATCGGTCTTTCGTTTTCCTCCTTTCTCGCCTGAAATGATGAGAGGACTCGACGGCCACCAGTTTCCCATGGAAGACCACTGGTTCTCGTTCTGGCAAAAATGATCGGCGCTTCTGTCTAGACGTCGCATATTCCTTTTTTCTCTGGGTTTATTTTGCCCAAAGTTGTTGCAATGCTGCAATAAATAGATTTCAACTCTGAGGTATAAGCCCAGTAAGGCGCCAAACAAAAACTCATCGAGTTGTCCGACTGGTCAACCGACCGTCGCTACTAGGTCGCTACGGTTGGCTCCATCTGACTTCAGGGCCAACGGACCCTGCCTTTGAGCTTGCCATTTCTTTAGGCTTGCTAATTTCACGGAAAGGATACTAATGACTTCTCGCCTAGCAATGCTTCAGAAATACGAAAACGGTCAAGCCATTTCGCAATCAATCTGAAGTTGCATAACAAAACAACTTTGGGCACAGCAAACCCAGAGGAAACAGGAACATGAGACGTCTAGACAGAAGCGTCACTCGACTTTGTCCCTCGTCACTTGCCCATTTGATCTTCGCCAACATCACGAAGCCCAAACCGCGACCACTCCTCTTCACTTCCTTTGATGGTCCCAGGTTGGATCGCGACGGCCATCCATTTTTCGCTTCAACTCTGTGTATTTCAAGCCATCGTCTTGTCGGTCGCAAGCTTTTCTATGAAATTCATTGACACGCCGTCTCAGAAGGACATAGATCATCAAGTCTCGGCTGCGATTGATGTCGAAGTCTACTGTCTACTTGTTCTCTATGTTGTTCTGATTCTTTTCTGTCTGGCTATTTATAGATGGACCATGGATCACGCCAACGACACAGCATGCGAACCGTGATGAGCACCTTGATAAACCTCTTTAATTGTTACGTTTTGCTAGTCAGTGACTGTATTGATGAATCGCAAAGCTGTGTCTGAAGCACGATGATGAGAAACAACGACTGAGCGGAATTCGAATCCGTCTGGCGCATCTTGTATCCACGCTCACTTTTCCGATGTGGTTAGCGCAAAGATCGGATAATGAAGCTTGCGAAAAGAGCACTAACAATAAGTTACAGCGTTGTAACGAGTGCCGAGTGGGCGGAAAATGGCAGCGCTTTTTCACCTTTTGATCACGGGCGCCATGTTAGTGTAACTTTAACCTTTGCGCCTAGCAGACTACATACGTGCCGTGGAGTGATTGATACTCGCAGTGATACCGCGAAGCCGCATGGAATGCCGTCGTGACGACTTCAACATTAGATCAACGTACCACGTGATTCACGTGCATCTTTTGTTCTTCGCAAAGGTTTATATTCGACTAGAGAAAACAACGAATTCGTCAAGGTTGTGGGCAACGAGGAGTATCGCAGAGACCGCAACTGCGACGACAGTTTTCGGCCACATTATGCGGGTTGATCTGGCACTCGCCCCTCTTTGCCCAGTCCACATCAGGGCTGTGCAACTGTCCGGTGCCCGGTGACCGATGCCCGGTATGCCCGGTCATTTTTGGGGGAAAATGCCCGGTGCCCGGTTGAAACTGGACGAGATCGAGCAGTTAAATAATGCAGGAAATAATGTGAACTTGCAATGGCTGCAACGACGCCCACATTCGCACTTGTGCCTTCCGGAAGGGAGACCCTGAACTCTAAGGAGGGCAGCAAATAGCACAAGCAAAATTAACAGGAAAGGCCTTGTAGCTGGTTTGGCGTCGAAGAGACCTTCACCGCCGAAGAGCAGCATGCCGACACGATTTTGGCGCTTTACAGCAGGTCGGCGCGAGAGGCACACGGACCTTTGCTCTTGTCTTGCACCCTCTTTGTTTAGTTGCGAAGTTGAAGCTTGCTCTCATTTTCCGTCCTGAGCTTGCCATTATCAAACCTAACGCGTCGTGAACCTTTTCAAAATCTTCAAACACAGAGAGTGGGGTAAAACAGCTGCATGTCCATGCCAGAATTCAGCTGGAAGAACTTCATCAGCTTCGAAGGACGTTGCCCTCTATTGCAGAACTCATCCAAAGCCAGCATGCCAGGATGCAACTGAGGCTGCTTTTTCCTGCTGCCAAGACTGACAAACGACTTTCATAATGATTTCATGCAATTCCGGTCATATAAGCGCCTAAAAATCGTTTTAAAATCACTTGAAAACGGTTGGAGAAACGTGCTATTAGACGCGTCAATTCCTGACGCCATTGCCTTGGTCCTACCACGATCTTTTGAAAAAAAGCGCGCGAAATCTTTTCTTACATATAATATCTCAAGCGAAAAGGGACATTGTGACAAAGTAACGTTCTCTTCAGTTCTCGAACACCACAAGTCGGTTTGGGCTGAAACTTCACCCACTTGTACAACTTTTAATGCTCTTTCGAATGACACCAAACACTCCCAGGGTACGACTGAAAAAAACTTAGCAACCGAGGAAAATATGATTTTTTGTCCATTTTCAAAGGAAACGTCATTATTTTATTTTCAGTTCTCGAACACCACAAGTCGGTTTGGACTGAAACTTCGCCATCTTGTACAGCTTTTAATGCTCTTTCAAATGACACCAAATACACCGGGAGCGGGACCGAAGAATTTTAGTAACCAAGGGGAATATGATTTTTCGATCACGTCTGAAGGAGTCGTCATGAATTTATTTTCAGTTCTCAAACACCACATGTCGGTTTGGGGTGAAACTTTGCACACGCGCACAATTTTTAATGCTCTTTCGAATCCCTTAGTAGCGTCCTTAGTAATAATAATTTTGTCAGCTGAAATAAAAGTTGGGACAAAAAGAAAGGACGGAACTAATTTTAAGTCTGAATGCTTGAAGAGAAACCAGTAGAGCTTTCTTATTGGTCAAAAAGAGACTGTGAAAAGTGTCGCAAGACTACCACGGGGCTATTCCTCTGTTAGTCCCACCCGTCCCTAGTTGGCCATGGGATAAAATTCTCACAAAGCACATAATCGTCTTGTATCGTTGAACAAACATGTGATGCAGAGGACTGATCGAGCCGTATCATCCTCGTTTACTGAAGGAGTCTTGAAAAGATAATGGACGTTTTGGATTTGGAGCGATGACTACTAGTGGGTCTTAGGCTTGTTGCGGCTATTGCCCTTAGCCCTCAATATGATTTGAATGGAGGAAAGCATGAGCATGCGAATATCAATCTTGCATTGGTAGACGACCTGAATGATGCAACGCATTGAAGCGTCAATAGATGGATGGATCTGTGAAAGGAATAAAAAAGCTTCGTTCTAGACTTCCTTCGTTGTACGTCGATAGCATAAAAAATGAAGACTGAAAAAGAATTTGCAGGTGCCATGAACATGCACTTAGTGCTGAGCAACCAATTCCTCGAAAACGTTCCGCAGCATTTTTGACTGTTAGAAAGCGATCAGCCCTTTTGCATACACATTTTTAGAAAAAGAACAAACAGAAATGAAAAGCGAATCTCGTTTGGTGTTTTGTTAGCGACTCGGAAAGATAGCGAGTTTGATGTGCTTCGAATACAAAGGGTAAGATAGATATATAAGCGCAAGAAATGTCAGTGAAAAGTACTTCCCGAAGTCCTAATTTTTCTCCTCTCTCTAGCCTTTCCTCAAGTTTCATTTGTGCGGCTAAAAAGGTCCTTCGCTTTTACTCGCGAGTTTTCAATTCGAAATTGCATTGCGTTTAGTCTGTGGTCATTGAAGAAGGAAAGTGTTACGGGCGCTGAGATGACTCGTCTGCTGCTGGTCCTCGTCGTCCTCTCCTCTTCTCTTCTGCTTGTGACAAGCGACTGGATTTGCTTTGTCGGCGGCGGCTTCTGTCAAAGCACCTGCGTTCTTAAGGTGAACCTGATTCTCAAATTAACGGAGCGAAATGCTGAGAAAGTTATCTTGGGTCGGAACCTTTTACTCTGGTCTGAAAAGTCCTGGTTCTTATTTACATCTAACAATCAAGTTTTTGAAAAGCCTCAATGCACGTCGTCCTACGACTATCCCCTCTACAGTCTTTATCAGAAAAAAGAACGCGAATTATCCGTGTACAACAAAAGGAAACCTTTTAGGGCTATGACTTAGGCTTCTGTGTGGATGGCGACTGCGAGTGCAGCAACGATGATTCGGATTCGTTACTGCGCAAGAAACGCAACAGCAACAAGAACAGGCATCATTGAGTGTTGCTGCGAAATGGCGAGAGGTCACATTCAAGTTATGTATCTCGTGGTAAAACTCTTCTCGGCTTTTTGTCACCGCATTATAAAAGCAGTAAAAATCGAAGAGATTGGCATATGATAGGAGAATGAAAGTTTCTTCTTTGGGGTCAGTCAAAGACATTCAAAGACCTGGGAGAACACATGCATAGTGGGCACAATCTTGCTCAGCTTTGTTTGAGAAGTACTCAGCGAGTTATCTTCATTCTTTCCCTTTCGGTCTCTCAAGTTTTGTCTTTCTACTCTTCTCTTCTCTGGTGATTCCGCTCGTGTAGATAAGTAAAGCGTGAAACATTTGGACCAGCAACTAGAACAAAGCGAGAAGATGGAAGCACCGAGGAAAGCGTCAATCACCCTCAACCCAGCCATCCGCCTCAAAACTAGGAGCACTTGGGGGTTCGACGCTAGAGGGGGGACCGTCGGGAGAAGGCGCAATAAGAATGGGCAATTCAGCCTTGAGCTTGTTGGAGATGTGGCCATCGGCTGTGAGTTTGATCTGGAAAGGATGAATGAGGAAGTGAGGACACAAAACCTTGAGTTGATAAGTGACTTGAATGATAGGGCACACGGGGACGTCAAAGGACGGCTCTGTCCAAGGAATGCGCAGGCGACACTCGAGGCGGCCTTCGCTTTCCGCTTTCACCGTGACGTCCTGAACGTTGAGGACTTTCACCGACAATTTGAAACACACCTCTTCCACTATCGCGACGTTGAGTTTCTCCCAACGAGTATTGCCCCATTCACAGTCTTCGCCGACGTCAACAGTGCGACCGTTGCGGAAGGCGATGAAGTTTGA
>JAQIXL010002865.1:0-11767 GCA_034700245.1 Poikilolaimus oxycercus | reverse complement strand
TCGTTTCCGACCATGGCTGTTATAGACTTTCTTTGTCGGCCGGGCAAACTCTATCGAATGCTGTATAGAACGCAAAAGCGAAAATTTCCCCGGCAAGGTCCTTTAAGCGAGAACTTTTAGCTCGGTAAATACACTTCATGGGCATCGTGTTTTCCACAGGAGGTTTATGGAGATGTGGTTGCTGTTTACAACAACCACTGGCAAAACGTACCAGATCTTACATTTGCCGCACGTTACGTCTGCCAGACGATCACTTGCGATACGGAAAACTATTGTGAGTAATGTGAGAATGCTGAAAGGAAAAGTAGATGTGATGTATCAATTGTAATTGCCAAGCAATTACAATTTTTCATGAGGAGGAATAAAAAGCTTTATATGGCGCATTAAAAAAGCACGACTGCCACTTCAAGCACCCAAAGTTGGTCCTGCCCGCTTTCTTCCTTCTTGATAAGCCTCGATTGATTCAAGCGAAACGAGTCTCACAACGCCAACCACAACGACACGGCAGCTGAAGCATGAAGTATTTCAATGGATTATGTACCTCTTTCTTTGCTTCCACACTCGAGCCTTATTACAGACCTTCTCGCCTCGGCCATTTTTGCGTCTGTCTTTTGTCAGAATGTGGAGCGTGATTGTCCTTGCACATACAATAGAATTTGGCTTGACATCATTGCTGTTATTGATAACTCGAAAGTTATGACAGCCGCAGGGCTGGCCCAGGTTTTATTACTTTTTTTTCCAATGAAGAATATTTCCTAAGGTCGCGTCAACCTTTTCGACGTTCATTAGTCCTCTGAACATTTCTCAGGATATCGGCCAATACACTCGTATTAGCCTTGCCACCTATAATAGAGACGCGGTCATTGTTGGTGATTTGAAAGCGTATCAAAATATGGACGAAGTCAACAACGTACTGTTCTCCTTGGCCATCTCAAGTCAGCAAGATGTGAACATTGAGGCAGGGCTTCAAGCAGCTACCAGTGTGATTGCGACCTCTCATGATAGAGCAAATGTGCAGACCGTCATTATACTTTTCGCTAGTGCTTATAGGTATGAGAGGCTGTGATTGCGTAGTTCAACAAAAGATTTAAGTTCTGATGGATTCATTGATCCTCTTGCAATCGCTAACAGGATCAAAAATAAAAGAACTTCAATCTTTACTATCTCTTATGACAAAGAAGGTAGTTCAAGTCAAGTGGCAGCCCTCGCCTCTCCCGCATTCGCCTTCAACAGCACCGACAAGAACATCATCCATGGCATTTTGGATGCTCTTTGTCAAGGTTGTCGAGATTTTAGTCTGTAAATTTCTTCAGCGAACTGCTTCTGCCCAGTCAATTGGGTTCAGCTGGCAAACAGCTACTCGAACCCGACGATAAGGCATGGAGAGTGCTTACGCTATGCAGACATCGACGCTGCTTGGGATCCAGCAAAGTTTGCTTGCCAGAAGTCACGGTCGGGAGCACATCTTCTTCAGGAGTTGTCGAAGGAAAAACATCAATTCTCTCAAGGCAAGTGTGATTTGAACTTGAAAAAAGCATAATTTCTAGAAGTAGTCCGTCAAAGTACAACTTACGCTGGAGTAAACGTCTGGCATCTGGGCTTGAGCTACAATGGCACTTACTATAACTGGGAAGGTCCATATGGAACTCTAATTCCTGTAAGTTTGTTCAAGACAAGTCATTTGAGCTTTTAGCTCGGCAATTATACTGCATGGGCAACTTCATTCCCTAATACGGTCTATGGAAATGTCGTGACTAATTACAACGGTCAATGGGAAAATGAGAACCCCAGAACAAAGGCTACACGCTACGTCTGTCAGATGATCACTTGCGACACGGAAAATTATTGTGCGAGTGTTTGATTCCGAGTGCTAATGTCAACATAGAATTTGACGAGTCAGAGTCTACAATAAATCGTTATGCTTCCAACTAGACCAGTCCTTTCTTTTACGAGACAATTCAGTGTCCTTTTACCCATCGTTTGCTGAAATTTATGACCGCTGCCGGGAATCAACAAAGGGGTATCCACACAGGAGTGATGACCATTTTTGGGGGAAGCTTTCATTAGACAAGTTGAAAAGTGGTAACAGTAGCACATTTATGATGCATTGTGACCTACTCTTTTAGGGACGCGACTTCGAAGCTCACGCTCATGGCCAGCTGAAGGCATTTATTGTGGCCCTAATCCAATGTGTGGAAATATGAAAAACCACTTGAAACAATCAATCACAGTAATTATTCGTGTCACAGGCAATTATTTCACAAATAGACACAAAAGCGTGATCAATATCATCCTTCTCGTTTTGCCATGAACCGCCGAAGACTCCAACAAACTTCCCTAGAGATTCGATCGGAAAACCGGCTTGCCAGCCCGACCAGTTGCCCAGCTGAAATTAAAGGTCCTTTTTGAACCCTCAACAGGAACGAACCGGCAGATATTCGCCGTCCGCTCCTTCCCATACGTATGTCATATTTGCATCGTCGTAACTGAGCCCCATATGCCACGAGTCAGTCTCCATTTCCTCGGCAAGTCCTAGAGATCTTGTTAAATCGAAGCAGTGGGTGGCTAACCTTGAACGAAGGTGTGTTTTCGTTCAGTAAATTCTCGATAAAGAGGCAGTCCTAAGAGTTGGCATCCTCTCTTGGCGGCGCTCCATATTGCCAAGCTCTCTTGAACCAACAAGCATTCCCCAAATCGATGTGGGGGAGTCGCGGAGTTGTTGATTACTTGACTGAAGCTGACGAGAGTGCCATTCAAGTGACGGGGACAAAAGCAATTGACTACTAAATGTCGAAGAGCTCGATTATAAAGGCAAACTTTGACAGAACGCGTCCAGTATCTGTGTGTCTAGATTCTGGTCGCTAGAATTAAAAGCCAAGCCAGGAGAAGCTAGACTTGCTAGTTCCGACGCGTCGTCTCTGTTTGTATTTTTCGAATCATCAATGCAGTTCACTGTGATAATAGTGGCATCTTGGTTCTTTAGGTCTGTTGCGATATTTGCGGGGTCGGTAAAATTTGGCGAGCTGAAAAATCACAGTTTAGTAGGTAAAATGCTCGAAAAAGCTTCTTTCAAGAAGTGCCGTTAAACTAAGACAACCAACCTGTAGCTGCTTGCAAACAATAAAACGACAAGTCTCGTATTATTTCTGGCTGGTGAGCGTTCTCGTACTACGTTTACAGCTTGAAAGCCGGCATCAAGATTGAGCTCTAGATTGTCCGAGGTTGGTAGAGAGCACAAAGAGCAGAAAAGCTCGTTCTCATTGCTGTAGGAATAGAGATAGCTCATAATGTCGGCATCCTCGTGATTCAGAATCAATGCAATGCGAGAGTTGTGAGCGAGCGTGTTCGAAACGGCGAATTCACGGCTGATATTGGTCACCACCTCCGCCGCCTAAAACAGAAAAACGGGACGTACATAAGTCTTGCAAAAGTCAAAGTAAGTGCGTTAAAGAATGAACCTTAAAGAGACAAGTTGAGCCACTTCTCTCGAGCTCCCTGTTATCAATAACAACAACAATTTCCAACCAAATTCCGCTGTATTCACAGTCGCACTCACGATCCGAATTTGTGTCAATTGTTGCAGAAACTGAGATTGCCAGCAAGACTTGAAAGGTTTGATTTTGTGAATTCGAACTTACGAGCAAGTAAAAAAGAATTCATCGATCGAGTGACAGCACGAGTCTTCTCGGCCCGCCCTCATGGCAATCGCCGTGCTTCCAACTAGACCAGCACTCCGGCTTCACGGCTTTTACGAGATAATTCAGGGCATTCAGGCGAATCGTTTGCTCTGATTTATTGGCCCTGTCAGGAATCAGCAAAGGGGGGGGGGGGCACTCAATAAAAACGATTGCTGAGGGAAGAAGCATCTCAAGTGACTAAAAGAAAAGCAGATTTGCACGAATGATGTAGCTGATGAGAGTTCAATCGACAATGGTGACGTTGCGCAACCAACGTCATCCCTTCTGGGATCATCTCTGAGAACTGATACCTAGTTCGATGTGCTGAAATTTCGACCTTTAACCTTTGAGGAACAACTATGCCAACGTAACGCGAGGGCTCGTCGACTGTCTTCACGCGATCAAGGCATTTAAGCCGCTTAGACTCCCGCTAAGCACGTCCGTTTGATGGGATTGTCTCGGGTGGAATGTATCGGCAGCTCTCGCGCTAGAAGTACAGCTGGGTTTAGAGCAGGGGGCCTTCAGATTCCTAAAAAAATCTTGATGTTGTTGTGAGAAATAATGGTCATCCGATCGACCCTCACCGCATCACTGCACGATGGCGACACGGACACAAATGGTGCGAATGTTTGATCGGTGAAGAATCGCCCTTTTTATACTAATTGAGAACCTCTTCAGAGAGCAGAGACACCCTTGTACTTCGACGAGTTGCCTTGCTGATAAGCTCAATTGATCCAATCGAAAATGGACTCGTAGCGCCTAACTGCGAACTACCCTCACTCATCAGCGGGAACATGCGGTGTTGCGCCGGATTATGTGCGCCTTTTCTTCTTTTCCAAACTCTTTACAGGCCTTCTCGTCTTGCTAGCCATTTCAAATGTGACTTGCCAAAACGTGGAGCGTGATTGTCCGTGCAATTACGGGGGAATTTGGCTCGACATCGTTGGTGTTATTGACAATTCGAATGCTATGACAAGGACTTGCACAGGTTGGCATGGATTCCTGTAGAAAGACGTCTCTTTAGGTGGTGGGAACGTTTTTGACGATTCTTAGCCCTCTCAACATATCTCAGGCTCTCGGTCAGACCACCCGAATTGGGCTCGTAATTTACAATCGCAACGCGACGATTGTCGGCGATTTGAAGGAGTATCGAAATATGGACGAAGTAAAGAAATCTCTGCTTTCCGTGCCCATCTCAAATCAAGAAGATGTGAACATCGAAGCGGGTCTTCAAGTCGCCGTCAACCTCGTCGCCACCTCTCATGTCAGGGAAAATACGAAAACCGTCATTGTCCTCTTTGCTAGTGCTTATAGGTTGGACATGTTTTGTTAATTATTCGTTGGAATAGTTCAGTTCCGAAAGCTTCAACGATCCTCTTCAGCTAGCTAACGAGATCATAAACAACGGTACATCCATTATCACCGTCGCTGTTCATCCTGGTGGCAATTCAAGTCAAATAGAAAGAGTGGCCACGCTCGCCTCTTCAGGATTTCACTTCAATAGCACCGACTCGAATGTCATCACTGGTGTTCTGGATGCTCTCTGTGAAGGTTGGTCACTAGGATCCCATTGTCGCGAGGCGAGCGTCGAGGCGACGGATAAAAGGGGATCCCAGGCAGAGAGAGCCATTCTTCCCCTTCCTCTTCTCTCAGCCCTTCTCCCTTTCTTTTCATCTTCTGATGCGTGTTTATCCGTAGATAAACGGTTTAATTACCCAAGTTTGAGGTACTTCTTTACTTGGGACAGTTACATCTACAACTACAAATCCACTGAACTACCAATTTTTCCGTCATTTCCGCTGAACTACCAACACACCCATGCCCTCAAACTTATTCCGATAATACCAAATTGACAAGAAACTCTGAAATCCACAAATCTCGATTTTCTTATCTTGAATGCGAATGCTTTTGGAGACTTTTCTGCATAAGCAATGTTTAGTGAATTGTTTCTGCCCGGCCAGGTGGACCCAGCTAACAGACAACTACACCAACCCGACAAGAAAACTGGGAGAGTGTCTACGCTATTCCAATATTGAAGCTGGTTGGATTCCAGCTCTGAGTGCTTGCCGTTCCATGTTTTCGGGCGCGCATCTCTATCAGGAGTTGTCGCTTTTCAAACATGATTGGGTTCAAGGTAAGTGTCTTTCGATCTTGAAGGAACAAAGAATGATAGAAATGGTGGTTGACAGCCCGCTTTACTATGGAATGGAGATGTGGCATCTGGGTTTAAGTTATAATGGCACGGATTATCTGTGGGAAGGTCCAAATGGAACACTGACACTTGTAAGTTTGCTTAAGTCATACTAACAATAGGACTTTTAGCTGAACGAAGGCGATTTTACTCGGTGGGGCCTGGACTTCCCGGATCCGGAAAACTTTGGAAGTGCCGTCTCGCTTGACCACAAATACTGGAAAAACGAGGAAGACTATGCATCCGTTTCACGTTATGTCTGTCAAACAACCACTTTGTGTCGTACGCAATTGTTTCACATATGGACGCAAAGGCATGATCAAGATCATCATTCTCGTTTTGCCAGAAACCGTTGACGACGCGAACAAACCAGCCAAGTGTTTCGTTGGGAAACGTGTCTTTCCATGCGTGAAAATCATCGCCCAGCTAAAATTGAGATTCAAATACCGGCCCATGATCAAACCGGTAGGTAATCAGTCTCTTCTCCTTCCCATTTATAGATCTGCTTTGCGTCATCGTAGCTGAGGCCCGTATGCCATGAATCCATATTTAGCTTCTTGGCAACTCCTAGAGAGCTTTTGTTGGCAATCAAAGTGATTGTGAACCTTGAACGAAATCGTGCTTTCGCTGAGTGAATTCCCGATAGAGAGTTTGTCCTACAAACTCGCATTCCACCTTAGCGGCCGTCCACATGGCCATATTTTCTTGAACCAGCAGGCATTCGCCCAGCCTCTGTGGGGGAATGCATGAGTTGTCAATCAGTTGCTCGAAGCTGACTGGCGTATTGTTCAAGTGCCGGGGACAGAAGCAATTAACTAAAAACGATTGAAAACTTAATTTTAAAAAAGCAGACTTTGGCAAAACGCGTCCAGGATCTTCGTATCGAGGTCTTCTTGGGCAATATTAAAGGCCAAGCCAGGAGAAGCTAGATTTTCAAGCCCCGACACGTTGTCTCTGTTTGTCTTTTCCAAATCATCCATGAAATTCACTGTGATAATCGTGGCATCTTGGTTCTTTAGGTCCGTTGCGATATTTGTTGGGTCGGTGAAATTTGGCGAGCTGAAAATACTCAAATTAACTACACTTTACTCTCAAATAAGCAGCGCAAAAGAACAAACCTGTAACTGCTTGCGAAGAGCAACACAACAAGTCTTGTATTATTTCTTGCCGGTGATCGTTCAAGTACTACATTTACTGCTTGAAAGCCGGCATCAAGATTGAGGTCGAGATTGTCCGAGGTCGGTAAAGAGCACAGAGAGCAGAACAGCTCGTTCTCATTGTTGTACGTATTGAGATAACTCATAATGTCAGCGTCCTCGTGATTCAGAATCAATGCAATGCGGGAGTGATGGCCGAACGTGTTTGAGACTTTGAACTCGCGACTGATATTAAGCACGACCTCTGCTGCCTGCAACGAAGAAACGAGTCATGAATCCTCTGATCAAAATACTGGCTCCAGTAGCGAACCTTGAAGAGACAAGTTGAACCGCTTCTCTCTAACTCTCTGTTGTCGATCACCGCCACAATTTCCAGCCAAATACCACTGTGGTCGCAGTCACACTCCCGATCCGAATTTGTATCAATTGTTCCAGAAACTGAGATTGTCAGCAAGACTTGAAATTTCGTTTTATGAATCTGGGCTTACCACTAATTGTAAGTTGAAAAGAATGCATGAGTCAAGGGACAGCACCAGCCCTCTCTACACACATTCGTACCAATCACGGCGTTTCTAACTAGACCAGCACCCTTTTTACGAGACAATTCAGTGCATTCCCGCCTGTCGTTTGCTACGATTTATTGGCCCTGCCAGGAATCAGCAAAGGGGGCAGCCGCACAACTGAAGATGCTTTCTGGGGAAGAAGCATTGCCTTGAAAGCCTTCGTTCTCGCTACTCAAGTGAATTCTAAGTCCATCCGAACAGATGCTCAGCACTACGCTTATGGAACAGTTGCTCTTCTTGATGATCGACGAACGAGGTCTTACTGGGATGTGTTATTCTACATTCGTCTAGCAATAAGTCTAGTGCTAGCGGTATTATCGTGCTATTATCGGAGTACCAACTTGCTTAGAATTTGTTTTAACAGCAATGGACAATGAATAGAATCGGCTTTCCAAACCAAGAAGGGAAATCTTTCACAACGGAGATGCACAGAGAACCGGTAACAACGTTTGATAAGTTGTTTGTGTTTACGAACTTTTTGAAACTTACAAGAAAAGCTGGATCATGCTCGTTCTTCACAATGCCAACAGACAATGAAAGTTTACGGGGGAAATGGAGACGTGCGTCAATCCACCCCCTCGTCCCCCTTCAAGACACACGCACGAGGTGAGAGGTTGTCCTGGTTTAACGAGTCGGTGGCGGGTCATAACAGCCTCGTTCCGGGTGCTTGATAACGTCATCGCAGCCCCTTCTTCGCGTTGCGACCTCACAATCAGCTTCAACTTTGCCTTACAAACATGAAGTTCCTCTTTCTTTCTGGTAAGTTCCAGCCTTTGAAGTTATTTTCAGCGTTGCTTTTGCTGTTGATGGTACGCACTTCAGCGGCACAGAATAGCGAAAGAGCCTGCCCTTGCCAGTACAATGGAATATGGCTGGACATCGTTGCTCTTGTTGACAATTCTGCTGTGATGACCGATAACTTTGCACAGGTTTCCTCACTCTAAAAGACTCAGAGAAGTTTCAGGTTCAAGCGACTCTCACTCAAATCGCCGTTTCCCTTGCAATCACTCAAGAACAAGGACCATACAGTCGAATCGCTCTGGTCAGCTACAACAGCTCGGCGACGACCGTCGGAGATCTCAAACTGTACGAGGGCACAGACAGCGTCGTCTCGGCCATCTACAGCATCCCTCAGACAACTGATCGCAATGTCAACATCGCAGCCGCCCTCCAACAAGCTGGTACAATTGTCAAAGAGAAGAGACAGAATGCGAGATCTGTTCTGATTCTCTTTGCGAGTTCATACAGGTTAGTTTCACAATTTTACAAACTAAAGAACTGTCACCTTTGCTACTGCTGACATCCTGCAGAGCAGCATTTTAAAGTTTTACTTCGAAACATACATAGTCAATTCAATTTTATTGTTGCAGTACCGGTGGCTTCCTCGACCCAGTGTCAGTGGCTGGCCAGTTGAAGGAAAGCGGCTACCCCATCATCACGGCCGCCTTCACGGCAACAACAACGCAAGCGAATTATGTCGCCAGGCTGGCTTCTCCTTCTTTCGCGTTCAATGCAAGTGACGGGAATCTTGTCGACGAGATCCTGATGGCGTTCTGTAAAGGTGGGCTTTCTATTTCAGAAAACTACTTGGTTGTTCAGTGAATTGCTTCTGTGTTGAGGGCTGGCGACAATACGCGAACAGTTACTCCAACCCCACAGTGAACTTGGGTGAATGTGTGAAATACGACACGGTCGATGCTGCGTGGACTCCGGCCAAGCACGCTTGTGAAACGTCTGGGGGTTCCCTCGTACAAGAGTTCAGCAAGGAAAAGCATGACTTTCTGCAACGTGAGTTTCAGTCTTGTTTAGGTTTCATTTTCTTTGTTTGAAAAGAAACTTTAGAGTATGTGACAAATCACTCGGAATACAATGGAGTCAACGACTGGTTTATCGGCTTGAGAAGCAATGGAACGAATTTCATCTGGGAAGCTGCAGATGAACAGCAGATTTTGGTGAGCTAACAATAAGTTTTTGTTGAACGAAGAAAAGGAAAGATTTGGTATTGGTTACTGTCGTAGTCCGTTATCCGTAACAACATTATCTTCGTTTCGCATTGAAAGCTATACCGAGAGTGCAACACGGCTTAACTCGATACGATATCGAATCCTTTTACAGCTAGGAGACTATCGACCTTGGGCTGGAGCAGAGCCCAGTCCAACCAATGGGCTTGTGTACGGCAATCGAAACGGTAGCTGGGTTGCCTCTCAAGACTTCTCGACCTCAAGTCGCTACATCTGTCAGAGGCCAACTTGTGACACCGAGAACTATTGCACACAAGTTGATTGAACTTGCTTTGAATTGCTTTGCGGGAACGTTTTTCATGTATAAAGTTGTTTCTCTGAAAGTCTTTTGCGAACCGTAGGCGAGTTTGTCTACCAATTAGTAAGAAAAATCCGCCATGCCTTCGACAATTAGAGTAGAGACTTCTTCCGAACATGAGAATTGAGTGAAACATAAAGTTCTCGAAGCATTCAAACTAGTTCTTTTTCTCCTCATTCAAGTTCCTTGGCGACTCGTATCCACGTGGGGGCGACGTCTCGGTCGAAAGAGAGACGTGGAGGCTGAGATCTCTATCGAGGGAGAGAGGCGAGGCGGCTGCCTCCCCCGGCTGTTCTTACCTTGTCTCCTCGCGTAGTCGCCTACGTTGCAAACCACTTCTAATTGTGTTTCAGGATATTTATTGCAAATTACGACTTGTTCCTTCACTTTACGAGAGAATCGAAGGATGTGTCGACCTTGAATGAGATGTGAAGCTGAGTTTGGCCTGAAAGAGCGAATCAATGAGGTAAGCGTCTTTTTCACGCTGCTCCATTGGTATCAAACTTCCTACACCATAAAGAGAAGTTCTTGAAATTCACAGGATTTTAGTCTGAGGATTCTCATTCCGTATCCAAGGAGCATTCTCGGTGGGCGTCGCTCGACGTTTCGCTATGTTTCGCGTCGACGGCTTCTCTTCATCTTTCTTGTCACTTCAATTCTTCTTGCATTCCATCTTCACAGTTCCAATCCTTCTTCATCTCTAGTCTATCCCGATCTTCAAATGGTTCATCCTCACACTCCCTATTCTCTCTTTCGAAAGGTGAGCAAGTAGACTTTTCGCTCTACCGTTCAGTGGTTTGTCGGTCTGCGTGAAGTCCTTCATCTGACTCCGAATGAGGAAACGGACGACAGAGAATGGATAGTCAACTTGAATAACTTTGAGTCCTTGGACCTCGAGCCGTGGTTCCGTCATCGAGGCTATTCTCTCGGCCAACTCGATATCATTCTCTTCTCAGCCTTCCATTTTGTCAATTCGAGCAAGTGAGTTTTGAGGGAAACTTTTTTGGGATTCAATGTGAAGAGTGATAGTGGTCCGTGCGTGGGGGTTTGATTAGTTGGTAGTATGTTTCACCTGTGTCCTTTGTCGAACGCGAATGAGTAGTTTGGCTAATATCCTCCAAGGGGGTTTTTCAAGATGCTGATTGTGAACGGTCAAACTTCGGGAACTTGCACAACATAAACTTCTGTACGTTGACAAAAGCTGAGTTTCATGAAGCAAACATAAGAATTCAATAAATTTTGATTGAATAGGATCAGCGAGGGCACTGGAAAGAAACGTTTTCAGATTTCCATCAAACACGGTCGTAGTTCAATTCAACGCGAAGAAGTGGTTTCGACGACGTTATCCGGAGTTGCCTTTCCTAGCCGCCCTCAACGAGTTTCCGTTGACAAGGGACGATTACAGTAATGACTTCAGTCTGGACGTGGAGCCCGGAATTGATATTGGCGGCAATTTTAGCTGGTTTGCCTCTTTTTGTCTTCCATGAGGTTCTGCAGGTTCCGAGCTGTTGGTCAGATGCCCGAAGGCTCCAGATCCCTCTACTTCAATCATCGCGGTAAGCCCGTGGTTTGTCTTTCCGTCGTTGCCATGAACTTGCAGCTCCACATTCCTCTAAATCAGCCGGAGAGCAAACAAAGGGATTTTGTGACGTGCACGCCTATGTTGCATAGCTATGACAATTGGCAGGTCGAAATCTGGGAACGATTTGGCAACGAAGTGACCGGCTTTCAGATTCTTCTATTCTCGCTCGAGCTTTGGATCGCCCATGGCGCATTTGTGCAGTATTATCTAGGAAGTATGATTCTGCCCTTGTACAAGTCAGTTTTATCGATATTTCGAAGATCGTGCTACTTTTTCCA
>JAQIXL010002864.1:0-11770 GCA_034700245.1 Poikilolaimus oxycercus | reverse complement strand
CATTAACCCATGTGGCCGCTTGAACCCCAAGCGTGACACACGACGTCACGGTCGCCGTTTATTATATGTAAGGATATCGGTGCTGATGTCCCTCTCTCTCCCTACGAAAGGCCGTATGAATGCATTCAACGTGACACGACGACGAGAGAAGAGGTGGGAGTCACCTCTCTCTAAAAATGAGTCACCCCGTGCACGTACCATTCCGACGTGCTCCATGTCTGCCGCGTTCTGGACGGTTCCGGGAGAAGGATCAGAAACGGGAATGTTTATGACACGAAGGCCCACGCATGGGAACGTCATCGGACAATCGCCACCACTACCAGTGTTAAGCGGATCAGTCACGAAAAACATTGGAAATGTGTCAATAACAGATATTAAAGCGTTTAAGATGTGCTCGAAGGACAAAGCCGGGCGTCTGTCCGATGCAATTGATCGTGAAAACAGAAAGCTTGTGAAAACTTTGAATCTTGACACCAGGCACACGTTTATTTCTGCGCCGTGTGAGGTAGTTCCACACGAGAGTAAATATTTTTCGGGTGTAAAGCCGCCAAAGAAATGCACGATGTGAAAATGTTTTGCCACGTTGTCGCTGATCTGAGTGAACCTACAGGGTGAGTGGAAATGGCAATAGATCTCCCTTGTCATTGAGAGAGTGAATAGGTGCTCTTCATTTCTCATCTGGGTCTTGTTTCATCCTCATTTTTGGTAATAGACGCATGAGCAACTACGTAATGTTTTCAGCAGGCCTTTTTAAAATAAAAAAGTGCGATGCTATGCGCAGACGATGACACGCAGCCCTGAAAACGACGTTGTTGGACAGAAATGTCCGCAAGTCACAAGGTTCGGGGAGAGCAAAATGTACAAAATCTTGATACATCCGGTAATTTGCTCGTTATTCATCGCCGACTTTATGCGCAGTTCTTCTGCTCAAGTCATCCTCCTAATCACCTGCATAGAAAATTGTACTCGGCGTGGTGCACGTCTAGCCTCAATAATCTGTCTAGTCACTAATCCTCGACGTCCTGAGTTCAGAATGTTCATGCGCACTTTCTGTGTTGCCGCTTAAAAAACAGCATTTTAGTTTTCAGTCGCGTTGCGTACATATGTGAAGCGAATTTCCAGGCACGGTTTAGAAGCTTCTTGTACCAGCTGATCGGATCTCCTTTTCTATGGCGCGAAACGATAGCGACAAATTAGAAATTCTCTTCAATGATCGCGCCTTCTTCCTAACGATCGACATTGCTGCCCCAATCGATCTCGCTTTGAATCTTTTTGGGCTTATGGTAATTGCTGTGAGTTCTACAAGTGAACTGAGCGCCTACAAGTGGTACCTTCTCAATCTTCAGGTAGGTATTATTCCCGGCGAATAATGCTTTAGTTCTGGGGCGCGGCGTTTGATGCATCAAAAAACGTGCTTCAACTTGAATTGTGGTTTCCACTTAGTGTGGGAACGGCCGATCATGGCCTGAATCGTCATATTGGACTGCCAGGCTATGCCATCTTTGTAAGCTATTGATTCTTCGCGAGAAGAGAATATTTTTCAAGGTTATGCAGTACACTTTTTGCTTCCTGTGCGCAACGGCGATGGTTAGTTGTGGAATACATCGGTATAATGTAAGATTTACCTTGTTTTCATGAAATCAAAGTCTAGGCGGCCCGCGACATTTATGTGATGTCCGCAAAGCGTGGCCTTTCGCAAAGAAATCTATTCCTAGTCTGCTTGGCGCTCCATCTTTTCATTGGGGTCTCGTTCTTGATCATTCTCGGCTTTTGCTACACAGACAATGCAACTTTACAAGATTATTTCAAACAGGTTATGTTTAGTGTCTGCTGCTGAAGTTCTCTTTCAGCGGTATCCACATCTTGTGGCTCAAGTTTCGACCGTCCACCTTGCCGGGACGTTTCTGGAAGTGAACATCATGATTTGCGTCTTCTATGCATGGGCTCTATTGGTAGGTGCAACCGACAGGCGCTAACATAAGTTCAACTACAGTGTCTGACCATTCTGACGAGTATTTGGCTCTTCTGCACCTTCTCAACGCTGCACATTCTCCGAAAACTCAAGCAGTCACTCTCTCCGGCAACACTCGAACTCCATCGCTGGTTGCTGATCACGCACATTGTCCAGGTTTTTCTTTCCAACGTTGGATGATTTGAGTTGCACAGACCGTAGTTCCGTTTCTTCTCTTTTCCCCACCGATGGCTACCACGATGATTTTATTCTTTGGACGCTTCAATCGCACGGGACGTAAGCTTCATCAAATGTTGGGCAGTAAGAAGCATTGCTTTAGGTTTTGGCAATACGATGATGTGCGTGCACGCCTTGCATGGTGCGGCTAACACGATCATTGTTCTTTCAATGATTCGCGCTTACCGCGAGTTCATTCTCGATCGATTGGCTCGCGTTTTTAGATGTTGTGGTTGGCGCAAGAATGAGGTGCGTTATGCGACACAGGAAACATTCCATTCCTGAATTTGTAAGCTTTGCGGCACATATATTTAGCTTCATCGTGAATAAATCCTGTTGTACACGCACCGTTGTACAATATTTTCGCACGCCGTGTAGACCAGCTTTGTTGTATGTGGTGTTCAAGTTCTTTGCATCATCATTGTCCTTTTCCGTCTTCGCTACGGCTTTCTTCCTTGCAAAGTACCGAGAAAAATTCTGTGAAACATTGTCCAAGGAAGTTGCTTTATTGAGTGAAAGAATTGGAGAGTCTCGAGGAGTTTTCGCGCTGCAGTCCAATATCCAATGAGCATAAACCACTCGAAACTCGTCTTGAATGAGTGAGAAAGTGAATCCAAGACTGGATCGCTCGTCGATAAGGTGTCACGAAGACGATGAGAACCAAAACATTGGCCAATGCATGAAGGGAAATGAACAAAATTGCTACTTTAGTTATCACTAAAACCTGGTTTCAAAAGCATACAGTTTGAAGACTTACATGGCGATTCCTCGCTAGGATAAAGGGTCGCATAGAGCAGCAGAGCTGAGGAAAACCCTATCAGAAACACAGGTGTCAGTGTCTGAAAGTAATGCAGCTCATATTTATTGTACGATAGTTTTTTTTCTCTCACAGAAAATAAAAAATCTTCGTAGCACCAAAAATAAAATACCTTATGAAGAAAGCAAACGAAAAAAAACATACATGTGCGGCCAGCGCCTTGAGGAACATAATTTGCTGTTGGCGAGTAGTCGGAGACATTGAACGTCGCATACTTCTAAGACGTAAAGAAAGGAAAACAAGAGAACAGAAGTTTACGAAACACTAAAAATCAAACTCAAAAATGCATGTTTTTACGATTATGAGCGTGAAGATCGCGGATAAAGCAACAACAGGTGATTGAATGTGGACGTCTCGAACAAGAATGAATGGTCGTCCACGAAGCCGTTGTGCAAGGAGGGGTCGAAGCTAAACCAAATATCTAGTTTACACCTTATCTCCTTGCTTCTCACCTTGAGGATAAACTCGAGTGTCGGACCTCTTTCATAAGAGTTCATCACAATGAAGCCGTAAACGACCGCGCCGATAAAGCACACTGCCAAAAGAGAAACACCTAGCCCAATGATGAACTTCTAGAAAGGGCTCTGTCGATTGGTTCACTTTACCTGTTCACACTCGTCTGCGAGAATATACGCGCGGTAAAGGAATCCAGTGGAGAGCCAAAATGCCATGGTGCCCATTTCCAGGGCTATCGTCTGGAAATTCACTCTTACTTTTTGATTAAAGCTTCACAAGAAATATCAAAGGTCCAATCCACCCGCAGCTTTCGCAGTGAAGTTTCAAGTATGGAGCAAACGCCATGACTACGTGGGAGTCGTAGATTATTTCAGCTTGAGTGATCATAGTAATTGTCGTGTCAAAAATTGTCGCAGAGAGCTGGAATGCATAGTTTCTTCAAGGAATAAAACACTCACCAGAATGTGAAGTATTACGAAACGATAGATCTTCAGTTCCGGAGTGGAATACCGTAGGATAAGCAGAATAGCTATTGCATTCAGAACAATTGCGAGAAGGGTACAGAACGAGGCGCAATGCTCTAGCATTGCAACCAACACGTCGTCAGACTTCATTGTCAATGGCATGGAAACCTGCAAACTTTCAAGATCGAATTCACTTCTTTACTGACTGTGTTCTCTAACAACGATCAAAGCGACCAAGAAACCTGACGCAAAATTGCTGCCTGCCAATGCGCATGAAAACAAGATTTCCCATTTGTGCGAGAAGAGGAAGTACAGTTTGCACCTGCGGTTTAGCCCGTTTATTACAACTACAAGGCATTCCGATGCCTCGATGTCTCTTACTGCGGTGTAATTCCCTCTCTCCGTCGCGAAATGTGCTTTGGATGAGAAAATTGCTTTTTTTTTCTGAAGCACTGAATACTTCATTATCGGTTGGGAGAGGCAACTTCATATTTGCCGGTCGACATCTTACACGTTGGCTAAATAAAAGGTTTCTCGGCGCAGACGCGCTGTTCTCATTTTCAGCGCAAAGAAAAATGCACAAATGGACTACAAAATTTACAAACTACAATACAAGAGCAGGCAGCGAATTGACTGCAGAAATTGCATCACTTTAACTGAGAATGTGCGAGAATGTTCTCCGCTGCTCACATTTATCGCTTTAGGCTCCCACGCTATAACCCTGATGTCGTAAGCCCAAGGCAGATTGCTTCGTTGCCCTCACTGCACGTTTGCGATAAAGTTGATTCGAGTTGTACATGAAGTGCGATCATTGAGCGGTGTTCCGCGGTGGACGAATGTCACTCTTTAGCTACTGTGTCGTTCATATTGTTCGTTCGTGCAATAAGCTGAACGGTTTCGTTTGTGGACTCCGAGCATGGAGAGAGGAACAGTGACCAATAAGAAATGTGGCATGCATTGTTTGCGTCAAGAAGTGCGCAACAGATTCCTGATGTGCTGTTCATAGCATTGTTTGTCAGCCTGCCAAATGGTCTGGAAATCGTCGTGAGCTCGCCGTTCCCTCAGTTTGGGAAAGTGGAGATCCCGACAAAAGTTACAAAGAGCTTCAGTGACTGGATCAGCGAAGGCTTTCGCGTAGTGTTGGGTCCAGGAAAAGTACCTAGAGTTTGCTTGCTGATACTCTCAAAGGATTATTGCACCTTTTATATCGCTTTCGGTCAAGACTGACATCGATGAGAAACTCGGCAAGATCACTGGGCGACTTGAAATCGTCAGCGGCAATAAAAGAGTCCTGTGGAGCATGCGGCTGAACGACTGACCTGAAATCGGTTATTTTACTCTTGAAGAAGTAATTACCGTTTCAGGACAATCGGAACGACGAGTCGCTTCATGCGCCAGAATTTTTCCGTTACATAATGATCGCAGACGGCGTTCTCAAAAGAAAGGACAAAGAAGTGCTCCTCTAAAACTGTTTCATAAGCAAAGATGAAAATCACTTTCAAGTTCCTGCACGCAATCGAGGCCGCAGCGAGAGTGATTTTGGGAAAAGCAGGCACCTTTTTGCGTTATGTCGATGTATCTGTGAAACTTCTTCAAAGTAAACAAAAACACCCACTTTGACAACTCCTCGATGTATTCTTTCCGCCCCGACTTGTCCTTACAGTTTGACACCAGGGCAAAGACTAGCCTTGACTTTCTCGCAACCGCAGCTTCGACCTAAAATGCTAATTTGCAGAAAGTTAAGCTTGCCCACTTGAGCGTCGGTCCACCGCTTGGAGACATCGAACGTGGGCACCAATTTATCGTAGGGTGCGAAGTAATCTGATTCAGGCCGGTAGTCGATGGTTGCGTTGAAGAAATACTTGGGCAGCTGACTTGCATTCATGAGATCTTTTTGGACTCACCTGCATGAAGCGTTGCGGCGTCTTGAGAGGGCTCTCATGATCGTAAACTGCGTAGACTTGTCTGAAGTGCCGTGTCTCCGTCGGAGGAAGGTTATCGGGACGAGTGTTATAAGCGTGGAACAGAATGGCATCGGCCTTGGAAGCCAATCTGAAAACTCAGAACATGGCAAAGAAAGCCAACGAACGTTCGATTCTCCGTGACGTCACAGCGATGTTCGCATCTTGTGAAGCGCCACTTAAGGAGCCGTTCAACAAAGCTGCCCCAAAAGAAGTTCGTCCAGGATAGAATAAGTTTCGCCTTTGCTTTCGGTTTTTTATCTTCCACACTTCGTTTATGGAGAACCTCTATTTCTGCCGCCTTCTTAAACAATTCAAAGCAGCTGATTTCAAAAGGGAAAGAATACCTGAACAGCATTTATCAACATGTCATGACTATGGAGATAGAAGAGCAAGAGTGGCAGAACCAGAATGCACAGCACAAGGAAGGCCCGTTGTAAAGCGAGATCAGTTCGCATGACACAGAGACTTAAGAAACAATATCAAAGCATGCAGGAGCTTGCACGGCTTTTGCAGACTGAACACCTCCTTTGGACAATGGTCGCAAGAGGCTGCGCGAGGGAGGCTTTGAACGTTGAACAATCAAAACGCGTCAAAACATGACGACACAAGGGACACTCCCCCTCTCCCCTCTCGTTGTGGCTTGTGTCTCTATTTCGGGATCGCATCGAGCAGAGAGTGGACGTGGCTGTCGTAGCACTGGTGTCGGGCATTCCACATTGTCTGGAGATGGCCGTGATGTCTTCTTATTCTCTCTTTAGGAAAGTGCAGATCATGGCACATTGTGCAGAAGGCTTCGGTGGTCACGTCCCTGTAGCTCTTCTCGTATTGCTTCGTCCAAGCCAGGTAACTGAAAAAGTGAGTTACACGTCAATTCGGATCACCTCATGTATTTTTTCTTGTCGTGGCTAATATCTGTCAAGTGCTTGGCCAACTCTTGAGGCGTCTTGAAATCGTCGGCAGACACAAAAGTGTAGTGGGGTGCGCTGGCTTGCACAACGGATCTAAAACGCAATTGAAAGTCGTGATGGTGTCGATTGCAAACCTTTTCAAGACGATGGGTACAATCAAGCGCTTCAGTCGCCAGAACTTCTCTGTCACATAGTGATCGCAAACAGCATTCTCGAAGGAAAGAACAAAGAAGTGGGAGGCTGAAAGTCTGAGAAAAGAAGAAAAGTACTGAACCTTCAAGGGCATCCACACACTTTTTGTCGCATTTCTTGCCAAAGCAGGCTCCCATTAGTGTGATATTCGCATGCCTAAAGCTGCAGGTTTACATTCGAAACACTCACTTTGACAACTCTTTGATGTACTGCTTTCGTCCAGACTTATCTTGGCAATTGGAAACAAGGGCAAACGCAAGTTTGGACTTGTTTGCATAAGCCGCTTCAACCTGAAAGGAACTTCCTCGTCGAAACGAGACAGAAACCTCGGCGTCGGTCCATCGCAGCGAAGCATTATTGGTCGGCACGAGAGCGTCGTATGGCGCAAAGTACTCCGACTCGGGACGATACGTGATGGTTGCATTGAAATAGTCATGTGGCATCTGAAATTTACAAAAAACTTCGTTTTTGTAAAATCCTCACACTCATGAAGGCGCCCGTTGTCTTTCGCGGACTTTCCAGATCGAGCAGGACGTACATTTGTTCTACTCTTCTCTTACTCTTAGGCAAATCGTTGGGACGTGTGTTAAAAGCGTGAAATAAAATAGCATCAGCTTCAGCTGCTAGGCTGCAAAGGTTGGTATTCAGAATTTCGAACTACTTACGATCGATTCTCAGTCAGTACGCACCGATGCCGACACAGAGGTGGCCGCCACTTCAGAAATCTCTGAATGAAGCTGCCCCAAAAAAACTTTGTCCACACAAGAATTAGCTTTGGTTTCTCCAAATCGACTTTTTGTGAATTCAATAAACTCTGAAGCATCTAAATAGCAATCTTGAAACCTACAATATTTTGGAAGCCGTAGAATGAAGCACCCTAAAGTCTCGCAGAAAATGCGTTCATTGAAATTGTTAACAGACCTGTGTCACAGCCGTTAAAAGCCCGTTATTATGCAGGTAAAAGAGAAGAAGCGCTAAACACCCACAAAGTATTACTAGGCAACGTCGAAGGGACTGTGCCGATATCATAGGAGAGATCTGAAATCACAATAAAATCAATCTTATTTGAAAAAATGTTGACGAATTCAACACAGAGAACGCGTCACGGACACGCGAATGTCGACTGACTCTGAATGAAAATAGTGGGGGCGAAAGCGGATTTAAAAAGTAACAAATAAGCGATTGAGACGGGGAATGTGTGAACCGAGGCAAGTGCCTCGTTGCAAGTGCGCTGTTTTGTTGGCGAGAAAGAGGAGAACGCACAGGCCTCCACCGCGTTGGCAACGCGGGGCGTCGACTCGCCGGATGCAAAGATAAGCGCAACGTCTCGTCACACGCGAGGCTGCTTTACGGCGCGCCGCGGCTCGACGCTTTCAACGTGGCCGTCTTGAATCAACAACGGGCAAGAAGCGAGTTGAACGCACCATTCACTCATTGAATCCTTGACAACGAGCGATCTTACATGCATGCCAGCTACATCCGCGCCCTCTTCGTCGTCCTTGTCAACGGCGTGCTCCAGGACATACCCTTTGTCCTGCAGTCATCTTTCACGAGAGTGTAAGAACTAGTCCAAGTCTAGTTCAAGCTCTGCTTGTCCACAAAATCGGCAGACAAACAAGAAGAACAAAAGTTTTGTATGAGTGGCGACTACCAGACGTCTAAAATATTTTCTCCACGACGACCTCCATACAAAATCGCCTCTCTGGGAATCGGCGGCTTGGGATTTGGCGCGACTAGTCGGAGTTCTCGGGAAGCACGGCTTACCGCTAGATTATACTTTGCGCTTCCGATGTGAAGACTCTGCGGCGCGCAATTGAAAAAGTAGCCGATATCTCGCCATTGCGATGCCGCAAGCAGACAACGAGAAGCTCGAGATTCTTTTTAATGACCATGCCTACTTCTTAACGGTCGATATAATCGCTCCCATCGACTTCTTCATCAACCTTTTCGGAATGTTTGTCATTGCTGTAAACTCTTCAAGTGAAATGAGCGCCTATAAGTGGTATCTCCTCAACCTTCAAGTAAGTTTTTAGTTTTAGCATTAGCAAGCATTGCATTGTAGTTTTGGAGCACGGCCTTTGATATTTCAAAGAATGTGCTACAGCTGGAAATTTGGTTTCCGCTCAGCGTCGGAACTGCAGATAACGGCCTGAATCGTCACATTGGTCTCCCCGGCTATGCAATCTTTGTAAGGATTTGCTTCTTTCAGATAAACCTTGCAGGTAATGGAGTACACGTTCTGCTTTCTCAGCGCAACGGCGCTGGTTTGCTGTGGAATCTATCGTTACAACGTTGGATGAACTTTTGTTCAGAGCCCCCATGTTTAGGCAGCCCGCGATATTTCTACAACTTCCAATAAGCATGGACTTTCGCAGCGAAATCTGTTTTTAATCTGCCTTGCCTTGCATCTTTTCGTCGCGATCTCGTTTTTAGTCATCCTTGGACTTTGCTACAACGATAACGCAACACTTCAAGAGTACTTCAGGCAGGTTAGTAGGCATTTGTGGTTATCGAGTCTTGTTGAAGCATTATTCGCATCTCGTGCCGCAAGTTTCGACCGTCAGTCTTGCCGGAACGTTCTTGGAAGTGAACATCATGATCGGCATCTTCTACATTTGGGCGATTTTGGTAGGCGTGAAACTTAAACCAAAAGACAAACTCGCAGTCCCTTGCAATCCTAACAAGCATCTGGCTATTTTGTACGTTTTCGACATTTCGAATTCTTCGACGGCTTAAAAAGTCGCTTGTCCCTGCAACGCTCAAACTTCATCGATGGTTGCTTCTTACCTTCATTGTTCAGGTAAACATCCGATTTGAAGATTTGAAGTGCATTACGTAGACCGTTGTTCCATTTCTACTTTTTGCTCCACCAATGGCAACCACAATGATCTTGTTCTTTGGACGATTCAATCGGACAGGACGTGAGTGTCTTTATCTGCAAGCGTGTAATACAGAGGCATTTGAGGTTTTGGCACGACGATGATGTGCGTACATGGAGTGCACGGTGCGGCGAATACGCTCATTGTTCTTTCGATGATTCGCTCTTACCGCGAGTACATCCTTGACAGCGTGACTCGTCTGTTCCGATGCATTGGGATTCGTCTCGACGCACTTCAAGATTCCACAAACGTTTCGACCCGGCCATGAATGAATAGCCAAAAATACATCTCGTTGTCATCTAAGTAAATGCGGCCATCGGTTGGTGGAAAACCTGCACTTTTGAACATTTTAGACCCTTTCTAGTCGTTTCGGACTAGCGATTGACTTTTTTGTTCAGCTCGTGGGGACGGCTGAGGGATTGGTTGATCTACTGCCTTGGACTGCTCTCGGATGGACACTGTTTATTGGTTAGAGTGAGAAGAGAGAGAGAGAAGAGGCGGGGAGAGGGAGTCGGGGCAGGTTGTCCCCGACACAGCTCGACGGGCTCTATCGTCATTTAGCGGACGTCCTCAACACAATGGCTGGCAGCAACCCCCCGCGATCTTCCAGGGAGTTGTTCCCATTAGTTAAGCTGGCATGCAGAAGTGAATGCGAAGCCGCATACGGGTCCCTTTATTGCTGGTGATGATCACATGACCGTTGGGAACCAGCGTCCCCGACCGGCGGCAGAGGGGCGGGCTCCTTTCAAACCCTTAAAATGGACGATCACCCTAACATAGTTCTGTCTGCTCCCCGAGTGCATACCTCCTCGAGCATGATCAGTATCATTCATCCAACTCGCGACAACGTCGACTTTGTCTCCCGCTTCGGCCATCAACGATCTCTTCCACTTTCTTGGTCCGTTCTTGCTTAATTCCTCCCTTCTCTCCCTTCATTAGTTCCTCAGTGTAATTGTTTCGCGTTTAGTTGCACGAATCAACGGGCATCTCGCTGATGACTTGCCAGTTTGATCCGGCCAGAGCAGCGACGATCGGCGGACACCGGCTCTCGAACTCTCCTCTGTGACAATCATAATAGTGTTGCCATGATAACGGAATGTGACACAAAGCCTTCGCCGAACCCTCTCAATGTCTGTGATGATAAATGTGACCTTCTTTAATTAGTAGGGTTGGGTTTCGAGGCTGAAAAATCGGGGTCTTCGGGGTTCGGGGTTTCGGGGTTGACCAAAAGTCGGGGTTTTTCGGGGTTTACTCGTCTCAACGCCGATTTAACCCCAAAAAACCCCGAAAAAACTCGGGGTTTTCGGGGTCGGGGTTTTTCAGGGTTCGAAAAAGTCGGGGAAACCCCGATTTTTCGGGGTTTTCGGGGCCCCGAATGCCAACCCTATTAATTAGGTAAACAACAACGTTCTGTGCCACAAACTGCGTAGTAACCTCAACAGGTTGAGTGGTAGACCTAGTTGAAGAAGGAAGTCGTGCTTGCCTTAGATGAATCCTTCTGTAAATGAGTTCCTCCCTGGAGTTGCGTTTTAATGTCTCTGCACATCGCACGATCTTCATTGCCGCGCCGACGGTCTTTCTCTCGTCGTCGCTCTCTTCGCTTACGTCCTGGTTCTGTCCTCTCCCATTGACTGCCTCGCTTTCCTTTTCCAGGGAGAGTCGCTTTCGTTCGTCCTTCGTTCGGTCTTTCGACGTCACCACATCGCCTGAGTCCATTTCGACCCTTGGGACAACTTGGTTCACATTCTTCCCAACGTTGTGCATGCCCCCAAGAGCTTATTTAAGTCGCAACTTATGTCGCGAGCGACTCAATGTTTTGCATCTAAAAGAGGGATGTCCTGGTCCTCAGGCTCCTCTTTGCAACCTTGCACTTTGGTTGCGTCAACTAATGAGTGCTCGTGG
>JAQIXL010002863.1:0-11771 GCA_034700245.1 Poikilolaimus oxycercus | reverse complement strand
AGCCGATATCCAGGGGTCCTCAAGGGTCCTCAGACTTTTCAGCCGACGTACGAAGGCGAATGATCTACCCTCTCACGAAGAACAAAGCTAGCTTTGCTCTCTGGCATGTCACTATCGTTTTCTACTGCTTCACAGCCTTTTCTGGCGTCGGAAGCACTCGAGATCTGTCGTCAATTCGCTGCATATTCAGCATGTTATCAATAAAGTTCTACACCCTTTGAAGCTTCAACATCATCTGGTGGCCTGACCGCCACCATACGCGGCTTTCAATGACTCACGATGCATTTGCGTCACATTTCCTTCATTTTGATGGCCTCTGACTGTCGCCTAACTCATACAGATGCACAGGACGTGCTTCAAAAGAGGCAAAAATGTCGCTCACCTAGAGAATCGAACCTTGAGTCCTAAAACTTTAGAAGCATTTTGACTCAAATCGCCTTTTTTCCGTGCTTCTCTTTCCGAGGCAGCGTCAGAATCGGCCGTGAAACGTTTTACAAACCCAAACAGATCTCGTACAGTATGCCCGTCTGCCATAGTGCTAACAGTCTAACAATTTCGCGATTTCGCTTCTTGGTAAGCAAAGCAACGCCAGCATTGCATCCTCATAATGAGCACATCGTGACCTTGTGATTGTGAAGCAATTGCACAATAGTACCTCAAATACTCAACCAAACTTTAAGAGTGCTAGGCTGGTTGTAACATTTTTAACTGGTCTTTCAAAGAGAGTCAATCATCGAAGCAGCTATACATATTTATGATGTTCTTTCAAATTCGTTTCCACTAAAGGCTTGTTTTTACGGCTCTTCTTCCAGTCATTTCCCATTCAGCTTTTTTATTAACGGAAATTCCGTAGCCTAAATGATGTAGTGAAATCGACCCACTCGCCCTTGGGAAACGTCCAGTAAAACCGACCCCTCCGCCTTCAAAAACCTCTAGTAGAACCGACCCGTCCGCAAACTGGCCCCGCAGGGCAACCTTTAGTAAAACCGACCCGTCCGCACTTTTTGGGCTGAGGACCCCCCGTTTAACCACTGATCTGTAACCAAAACGCTGAGCAGATGTAGAGGAAACAATAGGAAGACGCCCAATGCACTGAATGAATCTGCTTCGGTGGTGCATTTATATACAGCATTTGAAGCAATTCGATAGAAGTTGAAGAGTGCTTCTCTTTGTGTGCCCGACGGCAGCGGAACCACAAAAAACGTTAGCTTCCTAGGTACTCTGAGCGTTACAACAAGAAGGTCTCTCTGCTCCTCTTCAAGCACGCACTCTCTCACTTGGTGGAGCTGAAAACAAGGCGGTTCGGCTGCTCTTTGCGAGGTGGTCACACTCAACGACAAGCACCTACAACGAGCATAAAGCTCTTTCTTTGCTCTGAAGCACCAATCAAGGAAATGATGCTTCCTCTCGTTGTTCGCAAACCAAAACCGCTGAGTCGAAGCTGTTTTTGTCGGCAGTTAGTGAATCTGCACCGAAACTTTGTGTTTGCATAGAACGGCTTGGAAAGGTCGGCTACAGAGCGACAACAAGCAGGTCGACCATTCTTCGTACTACATACATACTGGGTAAATTGTATTAGACCGCATTTGACATCCACGTTCGACTGTCAAAAACAGAAACACGGAACTGGAATGACGAGTCCAAAATAGAGTCAAGCGTTTTCTGCAGTGCAGCAACGATAAACACACGAAAATGCGTGAACGACATCGCGGACGCAGTTTTCCTCAGGTCCCACTATTTATGGTCTCTTCCTTTTGTTGAAGATTCTCTCGGAAACAAAAGCAGTGATCAAGTGGTGATCATTGCTTTTGTTGCCTTAATTTAGTTCGGTCGAAACATAGTGAAAGCGTTTATTCCATTTACACCCGCATCAAGACTTACAACAATCCCACAGGGATCGAAAGGAGTCTCTTAACCGAGATGAAATTCGTGAGCTTCGTGGTCGACAATACGAATTAACTCATTTCCCGAGTCATGGCCATGTCGTCCCGGTCGATTTTGCTCCAAGTGACCGTGTATTTCCTCCACGCCGTGGCCATGCTCATCTTGGCCGTGCCCTCCTTGACCATGTTCTCCGTCGCCTCCACCACCTCCTTCAATCCTAGTTCCGTGACCGTGTTCGTGAGTGTCGGTGGAGTTGTCTTTCTCATGCGAAGCCTCGTGCGTATTGCCATGCTCATCAACAACGTGATCAGAGTCCTCGTGCGAACCACCAAGGATATGCGGCGAGAGTACCTGAAGGCGTCCTCTGAAAGAGTTCGCAGACCTCCACCAGAAGTCGCTCGTCGGAGGCAATTCGTGGTGAGAGAATGTTGGGACTCAGAATAATGAGCCCGAGAGCTTCCATCGATCCGATATGCGGCGAGATGAAGCCTGTATGGCGTGTCTCAAACACATGACGAAAGGCAACCTGGGGATAGAACGTCAATGACGAGAACCTCGGGGCTAAGAACTCGAGGTTCGAAAGCTCTCGGCGAGAGGACTTCCACTACCAGAGCCTCGGGTGACAGGACGAATGCGCTCAAAGCGCGTGGAGAAAGAATCTGTGAGGGCGGTTATTGTTGGTGGGTGAGGTCAACCTCCGCTCGGAAGGCTGCCGGTGAAAGAACGTTAGCGAAGAGAGCAGCTGGCGATAGAATTGTTGCAATGAAGGCTCGAGGGGTTAGAGTTCGCAACTGAAGCAGTCGCTGGAATTAGCAAAATGCACTAACAATCAATGACTCTGGATAGAGAATTTCTGGGATGAAGGCGTGCGGAGAGAGAGTTATCGCCTCCAGTGCTACACCTTCGCCAATCATCGGTGTCATCTAAAGAATATATCGAACTGTACATGTCTTACAAAGAAAGGGTCTAGCGTTCGAAATAGGATTCCTGTGGCGTTGTCGCGAACGCCGTGACCACCCGAGTCATGCGTGTCGTTGCCGTTTGTCGTATTGCTGTGATCGTCTTGACGCTTTCGTCGCGCTGAACAAATTGTTGTTGTTTTCACGCGTTCAAACTTTGCCCATCAAATCCTGGCCATTTCGGTCTTCCAGAAGCTGCTAGCTTCCGAATATCTGCCTCGACTCGAGCCTCCTTTTCGTAATCGGTCAGTCGCGTGTACTCCGCCATATTTTGACTTATGCCTGAAGATGAAAGCAAACCGAGACATCGCACTATTGGATTCGCCCTTGCTGTACATCCGCAGCAGTTGCTCGGGTGAAAGGAAAGCGTAGCCATCGCGTGAGAGTTGTTCGCGTTGCCGATCATCGAAGGATAAGCGAACGGACGACCAAGATTGCGTCACTCCTCGTAATGACTGCATCAACGGGTACTGTACGGTCTCCACTTCTGCAATTTCCACTACAACGGCTTAAATTAGTCTTAACAACAATGTCAAGACCTTTCAGTTTCTCTGCTGTCTTCTCCAATTCTTTTCCTGCGCCACTAATTTCGAGGAGAAACTCTAAGAAGTCGAGATTGTCCTTGTCACTTTTTCCACCGAGAGCCTGCAATAATGCTTACTCTGCTCAATGAGGATCAATACCTGAATGATACTGGGTACTGAGAAGACTGATCCATCCTCTTGGAAACTGAGAATATTCGGCGAGAGAACCTTCGTGATATCTTTGTCATTCTCGCCATCAGGAAATAGTGAGAAAAGCTTTGGTGAGAGGAGCGACCATTTTGTCGGTGTATTGAGCTGAAAATAGCCGACTTGTTCTGGTGGTGGAGCGATTAGTGTCACGGTCAAAAGTGTTCACAGCTCTCGACGAACCTGCTTTCCGAGTAATCCGAAAATCTCTTCGAGCAGGGCGCCAACGTCGGTGAGGTTCAGGTCGGGTGGGCGAACATCCACGTAGCCGAGCTTTTGAGATTCAAGCGCCCTAGGTCTTCTACCACAAACAACTTATCACCATACCGCTTATTCGCTGAGTGCATTTTCTTCATGAAAGAATTAATCTCTTTGACGCGGACAAAATGGTGATTGATCCGTCGAAGGTTTTTGACATTTCGTAGATCGTCGTGCACCACCGGCCTTCCTAAGAGGGACTCAACCAAAGTTCGTACATCTTGAAATGAGGCGACTCGATCTGAAAGCTTTCGATTTCCTCTCACAACAGACCTCGTTGATGCGTGGACCACAGGCTTCTTCTGAATCGTCTTCGCCGCTCATAGGAAGTTGAATACGATGGAATTCTTTGGGCTTCAGCAACTTTCTGCCGTCTTCGCGCAGTTTGCTGTTGTGGTCGAATGGGATTCTTGGTAAAGTAGCGCGCCGTCGAGTAATAAGTTGCTTCGGGCTCGACTTCCGGCGGCTTCTCAAAGCTCCACTGTTCGGATATCAATTTCAATCCATCGAAGGACATCTTGGGCAATTTCGATTTCGTTATTGAAAACTTCGGCCTCCGCTCTTCTTCCGCTTCAAGCTTTGCGTGCTCTCGTGCCGCTTCCAGTTTAACATGTTCACGAGCATCGAGAAGAATGGTGACGCAACGAGCCAAGGCGGGAAGGTCACGGCTCTCGTCCGAGCAAACACCGTAAACCACCTTCTCGGTGTCGGGTAAGTCGCGCAGAAGCACGCGAGCCTTTGCCTCAACAGAACCAATAACCAGTTGGCAAGGAAACCAACCTTGAGAAGAGCTCGAATAGACGTTTGATGCCAGAAATCTCGCAGTCGTTCCGGATTCAACTCGAAAAACTTGCCATTCTCTTTCATCGTATCCGTTTCAAAGAGATCTAATAGGAAAAGAACAATATGGAAGAAGCTGGACTTTACCTTCAGAGTAGAGCAGTAGAGGTAAAGTGATCATAAACGCAAAGCCCCGAATCAGCGGGAGCATAGAAACAGGCAAAGATACGAGAAACGAATACGGGTCTAGTTCCTTGACTCAAGACTGATTTCCGCATTGGGCATCGGGCTAGCCGGTCGACACAAAGACGCTGTTGACCTTAGACCGACGCCCACAGCTATTCAGGACCGCTTCGTCACTTTCACACCTCGGCGCGCCGTCTGCAAATCGTCTGGCTGCGCGAGTTTTAAAAGCGAGATCGGCGCGCTGGGAGAGTTCGAAACGGGTTGGCCATTGCCCGCCCAGGCTGTGGTCCACCCGCTGATATTCCGATCTTTGTCTGGCCCAGATTGTCAGTCAAGCGTTGTTTCAGGCTCCCTTTCCATGACGCGCGCAACTGCCAGAAGACCCCACGCACGGGTAATCGGCCGCGCACTACGCGCAAAAACTTTCACCTAGGCTATTATCGCCGCGACAGGGGGACAAAAGGACGACAGATCATTCTCCATCATTGTACCGAGAAAAAAAGCAGCCAAAAAGTACTGTAAGTGTTGAGGTCGGGGAACTCGTCAGCAATTGACCAGGCGGAATAGAACAACCCACGTCATAAACGAGGTGGCCGTGTGAATAGGGGAGAAACCATAATGTGCAGTGGCGTAAGATGTGGGCCAAATGATGGGGGTCGTTTTCTTAGCGTGCATGCGCCACTGAGCAAACGGCAAGACGTCCGTCGGGCCCCCACGATTTCCCTCTTTCACTCAATTTGGGATTGATCAGAGAACGGCGCCAGGCGTCATCGACAGGTCTGGCCTGAAACAAAAGTTCGAGAGATAATCGGATTGAATCCCCATCCGGCTCTCAAACTGTCTCATGAAATTGGTTTGGTGCTCGTGAGACCGATCTTTGTTGCCACCGCTCTGTCCCCCACTGCAATCATTCATTGCGCAGGCATGCTGAGATCCCGCCATGTCTGGGGGCACCCGCACTCGCGTCTACGTGTCTGTGGTCAGTATTGGTCAAGATGTATCGATAAGGTCAGTATAAATAAGGACCCGGCAAGATGATAGTCATCACCCGACGACAGACTCAGTGCTGGCGGCGCTGTGAGGATGGTTCCGTGTGGCCACTTGAGCATTGGTAAGGCCTCGTGTTTTGAATTAACTTGCTTTTAGCCATTTCCTTCCTTCTTCTCTGTAGCGTAGCAGCGGAGTGGCAGTGCACCGTCTCCATCCAATATGGCAATGGTCCGCCAGCTAATTGCACACCGTTAACGGATCCGAACAATCTGCCCAAGTCGGCGCTTGAAGATTGGTTCACCGAAGCGGTCTTCAACGTAAGCGAACTTTTTGTTCTGATAGGGGAGGAAAAAAATAATTTTTCAGGATCTCTTTCCACACTCGAATCTTGGCTGGGGACCCAATATTTGTTCGCCCTATTCCTACGAATCGTTCGTGATAGCCGCGCGCTATTTCCCCGAATTCGGCACCTTGTCACCCAATGAGGTTTGACGTCTGCGGTTTCCCTTTATCATAGCAGATCTACAACGCCACGGAGAACACAAGGAGGGATGTGGCGGCTTTCTTCGCGCAGTCATACCAGGAGACGGGAGAAATTGCGTTGGGTCTCTACAAGTACGTCTGGCTATTGACTGTCGAGGTTTTAGCGAAAATATCACAATCCAGCAGGCGGACGATTGCTTCTTTCGCGGTGGCTTCTACGAATGGTTTGAGGTAAGCATCGTCTGTTTCATTCCAACAACAACAGGGCGGCCCAACATCGTCGTTCTTAAATCCGAATGCGCCGGGATATTTGCCTTCGGATGGAGATGTGTGCGTCACCCAGGGAAGGTTCGCATATATTTCTGCTCACCTCTGTCTAGATACTGTCAAGACAGCCCTGACGCCCAGTATTTTTATCCGTGTAGTACGACTCAAAACGGATCTTACTATTACGGTTGCTACTTTGGTCGTGGCGTCCTTCAGGTACGATTCCGTAGTTTCAGGAGAAACCTTTGAGATCTCGTATAACTACAACTATGGTCAATTCCAAAACTGGCTGAAGACGAAGAACGTCACTGTGGATTTGCTAACAAACCCAAATCTGGTAGGAGAAGTGTAGTTTGTGGCACGTAATTCAGGTCATAACCAGCCGAAATCCGCCACTGGCGTTCATGGCGAGTCTCTGGTTTTACATGACACCGCAACCACCAAAGCCGGCCATGCACGATATCATTCTCGGTAAAGAGCTGTCTCGTTCGTTCATTGGACACCTAGGACTGTGGAATCCCGGTCCACAAAACATTGCGGCTGGCTATTCGGGGCCCATCTTTGGGCCGACAAGTTTGGTTATCAACGACGAGTGTGGAGGCGAGGTAGGTGTTTTCTCAGGCGTTATACAAGCCTTCTAGGATCCAACGCCTCCTGGTGGTTCAGGCGAAAACCGACGAATTCGTGCTTTCAAGTGGTACACGCAATACTTCGGCGTTCCGGCGGGAAACCAGTCAACTATTTCATGCAAAGGTATGTAGAACTGTGATGCGAGACTAAACAAATTCAGACATGCCCATTCCTTATGACGAAATGTTCTACAATCTCTCATACGCGCCAGATTGGGCAAACACGTGGAAGTCTCAGCCTTGCGACTGCGCACCGGCTTCTTATTCTGGTATGCTTGCAAGCTTGCAAAAATGAACTGTCAAGGTCTAATCAACTACTATGATCCGGCTTACTACCCCGCCGAATGGTCAGCGCTGAACGATCAACAGAGGCAAGCCTGTGTCGCCAGTCTCTACGCTAACCCTTCAATGTACGGCCTCGACAACACGACAGCGCCCTGTCTCAGCTACCCGCCAACAACAGCGCCGTCCATTGGAGAATGGGCGAAACTCATCAACGTTCATTCCGAAGCATTCCAGGAATTCGCAAAGCATGAATCTGACTTGTATGAAAAGCCTATTAGGGAAGAAACCGGCGAATCCTTTGCCATCTTCAGAGACTAGTTGGAAGAAGCTGGAGAATTTGCGTTCCGAATAAAAAAATTTCTTTTGAGAAACTGAACCGCCGTTACCTCCAGCCCCTTCGTCTCCCCCCAAGACTTGTAAAATTTGCTGTAGATATTTATAGTTAGCTTCAAGAAATCTAACCTAAGAGTTGTCGATTGAAAATTTCATTAGCTTAACCGGCCATACCTGGATTAAGTTCGTTTTGACGGAGCTTGGGCCTAGGGGTCCCACTCCTGAGCCAGGCCCATAACCTTGCGTCCCAAATGAATTCTTCGACTCCCGGAGGAATGAGCAGCTTGGTTCGGAGGATGCCTCCGGCCGGGAATGACAACAGACCCTGCTGCGTGGTATATGGCGCCTCGGACAACTACACCACTTCACCCCTTCACTGACCGGACTATGATTATATTTTCCTCGTGTGATTAGGACTATGGATCCAGCACGGTTCATTTAATCAAATGTACGTCAGCAACATGATCACTCCGCTTTACAGTTTCAAAACTTTTTCTTGTTTTAACAGTTTTGAAGTTCAAAGTTTCTTTATTACTTTAAGAAGCAAGAAAATATCGAGCACGATGTTGGGATCTCGGGGAAGTTAGTTAAACAAAAGCACGACGTATTGGTAATCATAAAAGTAGCTCGCGTTATAGTGGAATCCAAGATGCTCCTTGTAGTCCTCATGGCGTTTATCGCAGACGTAGAAGCGCTGTTTGGGACAGTTCACAAAAGGTAGACGCCAACACCAATCATACTTTATGATCAGTGCGGGATATCGAGGATTTGGCAGGTCCATTTCGGACGCAAAGACCATGAGGAGATCGTCGATTGTTTTGCCGATGTTGTTCCTGAAACTGGCATAAGATTTCTTAGGCATTTCTTACTCGACAATGATCGTCATGTTTTTTCTCATTTCTCCGTAGTGTTGTGCATTTTGCGCTTCGCCGATATCAGTCGCCACTAAAAATTGTCATAAATAACTTCGACTTATGTTAGGCAGATTTCAGAGTCTGCATTCTTATCATAACGTCGCGTCCAAAGCAAGGGGGGGATGCGCATCTAATTTTCGCACGCTCAGGAATTCAAAGGGATTTATTTTTGTTTACAACGGCCCTGGTATCAGTTGAAAGTTCTTTTCTTCGCTTCGTTGTGCGAATATTTTACTAACGCTTTGAATCCCCATGACTTTCGGGTTATCACACGAGGCCTTTTTCGTGAACGGGAAATTTTTTGTGAGCTCTTATTCAGAATTATCTGGTGCTTCTTCAGCCGCTTCATAAGGCTTTTCTCTGAGTTGCGAAAGTGACGTCATAAGAGTGATGCGGAGGAAAATGAGTCGAAGTTGTCAAACATGCTTGCCTTTGTCGTTGTCGGTGTCTCCTAAATTGTGCTCGTACACGAAGTACTGTATGCTGAACATTCCAGGATACGGCACGGCGATGAATGGAGATTTCTTGACATAGCCACCGCCGAAGTTGATTCCATGGTATGAGACCAAGCTTTGGTAGCGGATCCTAAAAACATAATTTTTAACGAGATGTTCAAGAAAAAATGTTAGGGAAAACATACTTGTCGGGACCACGGTGGTCAAGATCGCGTAGTTTTTTTTGAATTATGGGGAAAACTGGATCGTCTTCCGATGCTGCCGTCTTCACTTCTTTTTCTGCCAGTGCTTGGACGATCCACTGCACCACTGTGCTGTTTGTAACATTCGGGAAGAAGTTGAACTACAAATTTCCATTGACTAGATCATTTCGAAATCGGATTTTGACGGTTTTCAAGAAAGGCGCAGCAAACGGGATTTACACTTTCAGGATTTACATTTTCATGCACTAGATCGAATTCTCACTCGTAACATACCAGAGTGCCATTGACGATGCTCGTAGTATTATCAACGATAAAAACCGTCAAGTTGTTAAACTGATTGTCAACGATGTCAATCTCGGCGCTACTCCAGGTATAATATTTACATTCGTTGTACATAACTGTCTGCAAAACAATTGTTACAGAAAATTGTAAGTCGCTTACGAGTTTACTTATAAAAGAATCCACGAGAGCAAGAAGGTCGTAGGCGTTTTTTCTGATATAATTCTTCTCGACAACAATGGCTCTTAAAAGACAAGGGCTAAAATCGTAGCTTTATTTTGGTGATATCATTTTGCTTACTCGACAGCGGGCTCATAATCGATGGCCTGTCCGAATACTCCCCACCGGCTTCGAATAAACGTCTTCATTTTCTTGAGGATTGTTGAGGAATTCTCGTATTCAACTAAATTAAAACTGTAGCATGACAAAGGGGTATCGTCATTAGCTTGCAAGCCATATCCCGCACCCATCATCGAAATGAACCAATTCAAATGTTTTCATTCGTCACTTCGCAGCAAACAAAGCAAGCGCGTTTGTTCGCGAAAAGCGCATTTTCTATTGTCGATCGGCACATCTTTAGACATCTCAACAACATCTACGAGAAGCCCTTTAACTCTTTATGAATGTTTTACCTCCTTCATTTTCGAAATGTTTCACGACGGCGTCGAATATCTTCTTTTTGTGCACTTCTTCATGTTCACGTATATGAGCATAAACGTCTGAAAATTTCCTAGCAGGTCATTGCAAAACACTCACTGTAAAGATCGTCGTAGGAATGATCCAGAAGAGTGGATTTTCGAAAAGTGAACATCGACAGCCACTGTGTTACGTTTGCCCGGAGTGCAGCCTGTTCCGGTTTTTGAGGGCCGCAGCCGGACGCAAGACCCTTCTGTATTTCCTAAACCAACAATATGGTTCGATGGATTGTTGAACTCTTCATAATTTCTAAGCGACGAATTTCACTAAGGCGATACTTACTGTGGCAATATATAGGATTTGCGTCCGGCACATCTCTGAATACGTCGGTATATCACTTTGAATAGGCGGAACATTCCTCATCCGCTTGAATACAGGATCGATGAAGGAGAAGAGACTATCAATTTTCTAAAAAAAATGCTAATATTCTCTTCAACCAAACCTCAATAAAGGCCCTGGCTCTGGCGTCCGCATCACTTCTCCAGACTAACTTTTCGATATCGCTCTGAAGAGCAGCTACCCTTTCGGTTAGGTTTTTCAAATTTTTCACATCTTCTTTCGTTGTCTTCAATCTTATTTTTTTTGCGAACGTCAAAGCATACTCACCGTTCCAAGGATGTTTTTCGCAATCAACACTCCTAATGGAACTCCGAGCTTCAGGAAGACAGCGTGAGAACGCTTAAAGTTGACATATGAGGCCAAGCTATCGAACGAGTTCGATGACAAAGTGGAGATCCCTTCAAGAGCAGCATCAGTGTTCCCTAAACTCAAGGTATAAGCGCATATCTCTTGACACTTACAGAAGCCTTCAGTGGCATTAATGAGGCGCTCTCTATCTTTGAGCCTGTCGTCGTCATCGAACAAATGATCCTTTATACAGTCAATTCGGACAACGGTGAAGAAGGTCAATAACGAAGCGACCACTACCACCAACAACATCTCCACCGGCTCAGAGCCGCACTACAAAACAAAACTTTGAGAGCAAATAAGCTCAAGGAAAGAAAAGCGCGACGCGAGAGCATCGGCTAGGGTGCAGGCAATTTCAAGAGACCAGACGATAGAGGAAAAGAGGGCGAAGCAGCGAGATTGAAACACCACAATGGTCGAGATTGCGTTTCGAATACCAGTGAGAAGAAAACGTCCTTAGGAAGCTATCACACGCTGAAGCGCGGAAGAGGTCTTCATCGCGGAGAATCTATCAACCTACAGTAAGACGAGAGGAAAGAAATCGCGCTGCGTTGGCGAATGTTGCCAGTTCCACACTGACTCGGGAAGGGCGCGCCCTCGGTGCCTCGCTCAGGCCGCCTGACAGGCAAAAAACGGCTGCGTGATGAAGAGTGCGAGGAGAGAGACGCGAGAGCTTCGGCTAGGGTGCAGGCAATTTCAAGAGACCAGACGATAGAGGAAAAGAGGGCGAAGCAGCGAGATTGAAACACCAC
>JAQIXL010002862.1:0-11773 GCA_034700245.1 Poikilolaimus oxycercus | reverse complement strand
GTTTCTTTCAATAGGTGCTTTAGCACCACTGAATCGAATTTTTCAACATCGTTATCGATAGCTAAAAATGCGGAGAATCATATATAAACGCTTCCAACTCTGGCCAACCGAATTTTAGCCCCTTTTGAGCAACTTCTCATTTTTCAACATGTATTTGCTTTGAAAATTTAGGAAACTAACTCGACAGGATTGTAGAGCTTGGAGAGACGATCATTTTCAGCCATTGAACACCCCTAAACCCACTAGTAAAACGCTATAACGAGCCATCTCGAAATGGCTCCTGAAAATGGCCCTGTGCCAGAAACTTTCGCATTCTTACAGAAAACCTCTCATATTTACTTTTTTGGTAATCATTTTCTACGATGAAGGTGAGAAGTGTCGTCTCATGAATGAAGGTGTGTCCTTTCGACGACTCTAACGCCAAAATGATGCTACACGTATAGTCCTGCTCATGGATTCGTTTTGTATACACATGAGTTGAACCTCCTCTTCTTTGGAATAAAGACTAAGCTAGCGTGTGGTTCTCACGCATACGACAAGGAAGCATTTGGCGTGGAAATGCAAAAAGGCTCTGCAAGAAGCGTTAGGAAGAGCGGCGCGGAGAGTGCAGCCAGACGCCGGGCCGCGGGGAGCTGTCTCCTCGGGATGTCGCGCCGTCTGCCGCTCTCACTTTCTGCACGTAACACACGCGTTCCCAGCCAGGTGGCCTCCGACCCCCAGGCAGTTTTTTCTTCTTTCATGTTCTTTTCATCCCTTCTTCAACACCTTTTAATGCTAGAATCGTAAAAGTTGAATTCGCTCCCCTGGACAAGGGCACGAGAGAAATATTGATAAGCCCGGACCCAGTCCCAGTCCGAGGGGAAATTGCATCATCGACCCTGAGCCTCCCTTTCGAAGCCTCTCTCTTGTTGTCGGCAGCGGATTGGTCCTTTGAGGACAACAACAAGATTGTTGACGACGCCAAACTTCGAAAACGTCTTGAGATTTCAGGATTTGAACTGTGCGCGCGTTGCGAGAGTACAAAAGTTCTCTCGCGAAGGTTACGGTACGGATTTAGGGCTTTGCGGATTTGACGACCTTGATGTGGAATGTAGACGTGACTTTTCTTTCGCGATTTATGATGCTTTGGTTTGCGTACGTGCTCGTAGACGACTAACGACCCGATGTGTGTGTGAGAGGGAAGGGAGGGTGCTGCTAGTGTGGTTTGCAACGCTAAGAAGAAGAAGAAGAAGACGTTGAAAGCGCGCGCGCGCTTACGCTTTGAATTTTTAGGCCGTGTGAGTCGTAGTCGTTTCGTTGCTCTTTGCTTCTCGTTCTCTCTCCCTTTTGTCTCTCCCATCTTAGGTCCAGGGTTCTAGGGGGGCTGGGCAATTTGTCGTGTCGTCCCGCGTCGTAGCCTCCCGCGGCGGCTGCCACCACCACGCGTGGAAAGTCTCGCGCGCCGCGCTTTCCCGGACCGGTTGATGACGTCTCGAAGAAACCTTTCATTTCGTTTCTTCAATTTTCACGCGCCGGTCGAGAGAGTACTCTGTGCCTCGTGTGCACTGTCACTTTGACGCGCTTTCGACGGTTCTCTGATTCGGGGTTCGCCTCGTGGAGCCCACATTTGATCATTGGTTTGCGCACCGCCCCTTTGATTTTGTGCAGAACCGGTTTCTACTTTGTGCGAATTGAGCTGACCTTTGCTTCTTGAGAAATTGCATCCTTCCATGCGCTTGAAACGTGCTGATTTAGCCGGCGCGCATGGCCTCCTCGCCCGGGTTATGGATGAGCCTGGGCTCGCTGTTTCGACGATGCTGGACTGACCTCGACTTTCGGGGGGGCGCGGCGGCGCCGAGGTCTGAAGTGGCCGGGGCTGAGGAGCAGCGGGCGCGCGGAGGGCGACAGAGCCAAAGAGATAGCGCGACGACTTGGCCCAGACATGGGCTTGTTTGAGGCTCTCAAGAGGCCAGCTCGTCCTCGCCGATACACAGTAGCCACTTGCTTGTTTTCACCTGTCTTTTCTCTCGTTTGGCCCCACACCAGCCACTTCGTTCCAGTCGCCCGCCATTGATTAGTTCACGTCGTTTGAGCGCTCTCTGTAGCCAAAAGGACCACGCGTCGACCATACGCGTAGGGGGAAGACTATCAGTGGCACATCGCCGCACTCGTCGGCTCTTCTCTTCTCTTGTGTGCACTCTGTCTGGGGTCGATTGTTGCCGTCTCACTTCGCCATTCAGAGGAAAGGGGCTTTTTGCCTGTGCGCGAACACTTTCTTCTTTCTCTTCCTCTCTTCTTCTCTTCTTCTTCCTCGCATCCGTATCCGGCCGCGCGTCCTCTCTCGCGCTGACTGTATTCTTTTTGTCTAGACACCCTAGCGACGCCAGCTGTTCGCCCGCCACCGAAAGCTAGTCCATCACATTTATCGTTAGAATTTTTCTTTCGATGAGTGATTTTCAACTATTGCTCTTTATGCTATCGCCAAGACGCTCATTTGAACCCGGCGCTCGCTCGCTTTGATTCATTTTGCGCCTCCACGAGGAACTAAGTGAATGGAGATAGCGGGGAAGAGGGAGGAGGAGGAGGCGAAGGTGCCTCTCCTCTACCCAAGCGATGTTTGTCTCTGTCTCTCATTCCGCGGGTGCGCCTCCTGCCTTCTCCCTCTCCTCCTCCTCCCTCGGCGCCTTGCGGGCGTCGGGAACTGAGGTGGCCGAGAGCAGCCGCAAGAAGAAGAAGGAGACGAGAGAACACTGCCTGCTCTCGCCCCAGCACACTCTTTGTCTTTTGCCTCTCTCTCGCCTCTCTTCAATCGTCACTTTGGCCCCCGGAGAGAGTGAAGGTGCTCCCTCTCGTCTCTTCTGTTGAGCCCTCTTTATCGATCCCCGTCACCGGCATGGTGGGGGTTCGTCTTGATCAGAGTCTCGTTTGATCGTGCCCTTTGCTTCTTCGCCTCGCGAATGGAATTCTCGGTGCCCGCGGGTTGCGTCACTGCTATTTCGCGTCTCGCGCTTGGTTCAAACTTTTCTTTCCAAAAGTTTTCTTCCTTTCGTTAGCCAAAGACTTCACTTTAGTTGGTTTGTTGGAGCTTCGGTGAGATCCAAGAAAGGGGCGTCTGTTAGAGGAACGAGAAGGCCGATTGGGGATATTTGACCCTCGAAGGGAGACCCGAGCAGTGTGATCCATCGACCAAAGAAGTTCCGGCGCAAAGGGGCTTTCCTCTTCTCACCGGGGCTATGACCTTGCCGCTCACGTCTACACCCAGATTTCCCAAGTTGCCAGGGGGAAGAAAAGGGCGAGTCTGGGTCGACGGGGCTTAGCACAGCAACAGACTTGCCACGAGCGCGTAAGGAGAGGACAGAAGAGTTGTAAAGTCGCGCGCGCTAAATCTTCCGTCACCTGTTGTCACCACTGTAGTTTCCCGATTGTCATTGAAGGGTCGTCCCTCGACCCTCACGGCGTTCCCATGATCGTTTATACCGGTCGCTTGGTTGAGGTGCTTGTGGAGAAGAGAAGATGTTTGTGTGCGATGAGGTGGGGGCCGCTGCCCTGAGATCTCTCTGGGAAGAAGACGTTTCGCTCGCGAGTTTTTCGGTTATTGATTGGCATCGCGAAGAATTGTTTTACTCGGTAGAGAAGGTGGTCAGCTGACAATCTTGTGCTTTGTGGTGTCTTACTGAACATATGTCTTCTCGGCTTTGCTTTTTCCTGAATTTTCTATTCGTTTTGACGCGCTTTGCTTTGGTGATGCAACCGGAGAACCTCTCTGTGCCGTACGTGCGCATAAGATTAGTCTCTTATGCGATGAGAGAGCGAGAGGAGAAATGTGAGTGTGTGCTTGACCTGTGGACTTCCCCGGATTAGGCTGCGGTTCCTTGTGAGAACACGGACGTCCTCCTCCTCGAAGTGTGTGGCTCTTTGCTCACTTTCGGCCTTCTCTCGGCACGCCTTTCGTTACGAGATTGCGTCATCGGCCGGCAGCGGGTGCATCGGCTTCCCCCCTTGCTTGCGTGTCGCCGCGGTGGCGTGTACGTGCCGTTTGGGTGCCCTCTGCTCTTACGGCTCTCGAGGTGGCAAAACGTGGTGATGAAATGTATTTGACTCTCGTCATTTTACTGCCTCCCCTTTGCTCGTGTATCGCGGATCTGTTATTTGTTTCGCGATGTTTTTACGAGAGAACGGTTCTTTGCAGAATGACAGCAGCCGGAGTGGACGACGTTGTGGTGACGGCGCCGTCGACTGTGGCGGCCGTGAATGGAGATGGCGGTGGCGCGTCTGAGGCGGCGGCTGCCGCTCCGACATCCGGCGACACCTCGCCCGTCGTCGTTTCCACGGCCGGTGGAAAGATTCAAGGTAAAGCTTGTTTTACTAGCAAGAAAGATAAGTTGAAGAGTTTGCGATGCTAAATGTTGGGCTTTGCAGGTGATACGGGTGCCGCTGCGGCGGATTCGGGTCATGAGAGCAGCACATCGACGAGCCCTGACTCGCCTTCGACTCCTCATCATGAACGCTCACTAACGCCTGGTTCGTTTATGCTTCATCTTCGTGATTATTCCGATTTGTCTGCAGATAAGGCAGCGGCTACAAGTGATACTCCTGCAGCGGATGCGGTGTATCAGATTCGCATTGTTGCCCCGGGTGCTGAGCCCTTTGAGCTTCAAGTCAATAACGCTGAGATGATTCAGGAGATTCATCAGGTTTGAGTCTTTTGGGAATGGCTTCAATGAATGTTTAGGTCCTCCTTGAACGTGAATCAACGTGCCAACGCACATGCTTCTCGCTTCGTCTTGATGGTCAAACGCTTGACAACTTCACGGAGCTTCGCAACATTCCCGGTCTTCGTGACGGATCCGTGCTACATGTGGTTGAAGGTTGGTATCAACTATCGTTTTCTTGTGTAGCCTTCCACCATTGAAATTTATGATTTTATTTGATGTTTTTCAGAGCCTTACACGGTTCGTGAGGCGCGTGTGCATCTTCGCCATGTGCACGACGTATCGCGCTCGCTACAGTCGACTGACGCTTGGTCGGGCATCGACGGCCAGTCGCCGTGCTTCGTTCCCACTCTACAAGGATCTTCCGCCATCAATGCGACTTTCGAGGCGACGGCGCCCGAGCATGTGCTACCCGGCACGAAGGACCGTCCTCTACAATTCCTTCTTCCGCCTTCGGCATCGAAGGAGGACCGTCAACTGGTTCGTTTGCCATCTTTTTGCAGATGATTTGCTTTGCAGCCGTTTGTGAACCTCTCGATCTCGCCTTACAATCCGCCGACGGGTCAACGTCGTCTGAAGGGAGACGTCCTCTATCTGGATGTGGATACGGCCGAGGGACGTCGAATGCACATCACTTGCTCCACTCGTGGCTTCTACGTGAACGCTAGTGACGATACGGCTTTCAAGCCGACGCCGGCTACGGGCAACTTCCGCACACCGACGTACCACTCGCTCGTCGAACTTCTCTCGTCTGTGTCGACGCACTTCAAGCGTGTCTGGGGTCATGTCGTGCGTCGTCGTTCGGAGAAGCATCTTTTCGAGCGTCTACCCACACCTTACCCAGTTCACGGCTGGCTTGCACCCGTTCAAGAGACTACACTACCTGATTCACTCAGGGCTGATGAGGTTTGGCGATCATGTTGACTGTGAAGACTTGGTTTCTAGGCAACACAGCCACATCGTGTCGGTTTCGAGGAGCATCTACCGGGTCAAGTTCGTGATTGGAATGAGGAGCTGCAGACGACGGCCGAGATGCCGCGTACAGATCTCACGCAACGCATTCTCCGTGATCGCTCGGTCTTCAAGGTTGGTTTTCTGGTTCATTGACTTGTGGATCGGCACATTTTTCGTGTTCTAATTGTTGCGTTCTTGCAGATTCATGGCGATTTTGTGATGGCAGCAGTTCGTGGAGCTGTCGCCGTGGTCGAGGGCAATGTGATGGCGATCAACCCGGCTGATGACCCGAAGACGCACATGTACATCTGGAACAACATTTTCTTCTCGCTTGGATTTGACGTCAAGGATCATTACAAGGTTTGCCACTAAAGACATATGAAACTGGTTATTGCAGGAGCTTGGCGGTGACGCTGCTGCCTTCGTGGCTACTTCAAACGATCTTCAAGGAGTCCGTGCATATGCAGCTCTCGAGGATACAAAGGTGTGCACTCTCGGCATGGTGATCGTCGATTATCGCGGCGTTCGCGTCACCGCGCAGTCCATTATCCCCGGCATTCTTGATCGAGAACAGGTTCGTTTACTCTTCTTGAACATCTTATTTGTACTTTAGGAGCAATCTGTTGTCTACGGCTCGGTTGACTTTGGCAAGACGGTCGTCTCCAGTCCTGTCTATCACGAACTTCTTGAGAAGACCGCTGCGGAACTCAAGATTCTTCCTCATGAGGTCTACGCCAGTGCTGATGACGATGCGAAGATTGTAAAACTCTACTCTTCCTTCGAGACGAAGGTTTGTTGTGGCACTCTTGGCCTGAATTTTGACTTCAGGGAATAATTGGAAACGATTCACGTCATTACATCTTGGACTTGCTCCGCACGCTGCCGCCTGATGTGAACTTCCTCGAGGGAGTTGAGCTCTCGGAGAGGGCCAAGGAACGCGGCTTCCCCCGTTCGCATCCTCACAAGCTCGCGTCACTTCGTCAAGAACTCGTCGACGCCTTTGTCGAGTATGTCACGGAAAGTATGCTAGAAGTTAGTGGTGTAGGTCTCGCTACCTGATCTACATCCGCGAAGCGGCATTCCGTGTCAATCAACTACGCTTGAAGACGGCTGAGAACGCGGAGAAGGCTGCTATTGAAGAGGAAAAGAAGGAAGAAGAGCCGAAGAAGGACGATGAGGAGCAGAACAATGAGGGTGATGAGGAGACCGACGCCGTGGAGCTCGAGAGCATTGTGGAGGCGAAGCGACTCGTCGAGGCCGGTGAAGAGCAGAACGAGGAGCAGGCACGCGTCACTCGCGACGTGCTCGCCCATGCGACGGCGGCCGTGCACTCTCTTCGCTCGGACGCCTTCGACATTCGCTTCAATCCGGACTGCTACTCGCCCATCATCCGCCATGGACCCACCGAGGACTTGGAGAAGCAGCGTCAGCTCGTCCGAGATGCGGCCGATTTCCTTCTCGAGCAACAGTTGCCCGGACTCGTTGGAGACTGTCTCAGGCATGCTTGTAGTTCAGCATTGTTATTGAGAAATAGTTGTAGACTGGACGTTTCGCCCGTTGATGGTGAAGATTTCACGGAGCTCATGCACATTCGCGGTATCAACGTTCGCTATCTCGGAGACATCCTCAAGCTCATCGACACGAACGCTGCGGAATCGTGGCTGCGCACGCTGGTTGCTGCTGAACTTCTGTCGCGAGTCACAAAGAGAATCCTCAGAAACTGGCTTCAGGTTTTTATATCTTGAGATTTGACAAGTACAATCTTTAGAGTGTACCCGCGGGTCAAGTCTCAGCTGCCATCGCTCTCTTCCTCAACCACTACCTTGGAGGTGGCGGTGGATCCTCGCCGGTCGAGCAGAGTGGCGAAGCGGAAAAGAAGAAGAAGGGCGGCAACAAGGGACGAAAGCCTGGTGTGGCGGCGGATCGCAAGGGCGAGTGGACGACTCTGACGGCTTCTGGCCTGTGGACGCAGCTCCGCAAGGAGGCTCGCTCCTACTTCGGCTACGATCTCACCACGCCCAACATTGACGCTTTCATCTCAACTTTCGGCGTCCAGAAGACGTCGCTGCTGAGAAGAATCTGCAAGATGGGCGGCATCCAACTGGCTCTCAAAGACTACGGCCTCGAACAGGCTCGTCAGCGTCTTCTCTTCGTCGAGGACGACATTCTCGATGTGTGGCCCGTGGTCAAGCACCGAAGACCGGGAGCGAGTGATGCCTCGAGGCTCTTCGCTCGTGCCCAGCATGAGATGCAGGTTCGTGTCTAGCCTTTTGAAAGAAGATTCGTCTAGAATGGTCGTCTCCGTGAGGCGTACGAGTGTGTGGCGGAGTCGGTGAACCTCGGCACGTCGGTTGTGGGCGCTCTGCACGGTGAACTCTCGGCTGCTATGCGTCTTCTTGCTCGGTTCGTTTCAATGCTTCTCCACTGTAATGCGGTGTTTCAGTCTTTCGTACATACTCGGAGATCCGTCGGATGCTTTCACCCAACAGCACAAGGCTGTTCTGATGAGCGAGCGCTGTCTCGGTCTTGATCATGCTCACACCATTCTCGAATACGTGAGTCTTTCATTCGGAAAAGAGGATGAATGGCTTGCAGATGCATTTGGCTCACTTCGCCTTCGCTAACCTCTACATTGGCGCGGCTCTTCGTCTTCTCTACCGTGCCCGCTACCTTCTCCTCCTCGCTCACGGCGAGACTCACCCATTGATGGCGCAAATTGATGTGAGTGAAGCTTTTGAAGCGTATCGAGATGTTCAGGGCAACATCGGCGTGATGCTGTTCGCGGTGCAGGAGTTCGATTCGGCACTGCGCTTCCTCAAGTCGGCGGAGCGCGTGCAGAACGCTGTCGGCGAGCCGCGTCGTCTCAAGAGCGCCCTCCTCTACCACATGATGGCTCGTGCTCACTCCTGTCGTGGTGACTTCCGCGCTGCTCTCCAGGTTTGTCTCTTCTGGCATTTTCAAAAAGCAAATGTTCTAGTCGGAGAAGGAGACCTTCGTGATCTACTCGAAGATCTTCGGTGAGCATCACGAGAAGACGAAGGAGTCGGGCGAGTGCCTTCGACATCTCACCCAACAGGCCGTCGCTTTCCAGAAGGTTTGTCGACTTGAAACTTGAACTTGAAGATTGGGTTGTTTAGCGTGTGAACGATGCAGCCGCTTCAAATGCATCGGCAGCCAAGGTCACTCAACTTCTTCCCATTCAGGTTTGCAGACGTTTGGGTGTGAAGAATGAACTGAGTTTCAGATCCAACAGCCGTCGTTGAGCAGCATCTTGGAGGTGCTGAATGTGCTCAACGGAATTATCATCATCCAAGTCGGCGGCGGCTCCTCGTCGAGCGAAGAGTCGACGGTGACCAAGGACGAGACGACGATCGAGGAGAAGAAGGAGGAGACGACCTCGACGGGCGGCGATGCGGTGGATGCGGCGAAGGACTTGGTCGAGGACGCACTCGACTAAGCCAAGGTGGGCCAGAAGCCTTCTACCTCTTCATCCCTTCCCCCTCTCCTCTTTCTGTCGTTCCCTTTCCCTCCCCAGATCGTTTTAGGAACTGCGGAATCTCTATGTAATCGTGTTCGTGGGTAGTTTGTGTTGTTTGATTTCTTCGTATTTGTGTTCTCTTGTCCGCTTTTGTTTCGTCCCATGGCTGTCTCGTTTCTTCTTTGTTATAAGTGCTCGCCCCTTCTCCTGCACCCACACTTTCCCTTCTACCTCTAGCGGCTCTTTCCTTCAGACCTAACGCTGACCCCCATGGCTTCGTCTTTCACTAACATATGTGATAAAACCGGTTTCTCAACAAGCACATCTTTCTTGCACTGGCACTATTGGTTGTGGTTTTTGGTGACTGTGGTTGGTGGAGTAGTTGTCTTCGTCTGTCTGTCCGTCGTCTGGGTGGGCGTCACTAGGCTCTCTCTCTCTAGACAGTATTTGGTGATGAGGAGAAGGCTACACCATGAGTCTGGTAAAGAGACTTTCTTGCAGGAGTGACATCAGCGTCGTCGTCTCCAGCCTCTTCCATCCATCTCCACCATTTCCCCTCTCATCATTCGTGTTTGTGTGGCCTTTGTGCCGGTTGTTATCTAGTTGTGTCTAGAAATCTAGTTGTTGAGAGAAAGTAGAGTGAAGTCTCCGACCTCTAGGAGGGTCGTCGAGCAGAAATCTCGTCTTCCTCCCATTTTGTTGGTTCTTTTTGTCCTCCTCAATGTTGACTTCTTTAGAGTTCGTCTAGAGAGCAGCAGAGAAGTTTTTGGATTAGGTTGTAGCTGAGAAGTTGAAGGAGAAGAGACTCAGAAGATGTTCTATTTGAGAAGTTGTTGCCAGGAAAAGAAGATTCATGCTCACCCATGTCTATCCCATAAGAATCAAAGAGACTTTTCTTGTGTTTTGAGGAAAAGAGATCAAAACTTGTCGTCTCTTCATTCATTTTGCTCTTTCTCTCTCTCTGTCTCTCTTCGAGCTCATGTCTTTGTCTTCATCGTCTTTTTTGTCCTCTTTTCGAGATATTTGCTCAACATGCATTCGTTGTTCTGGTAAAAGTCTGTGCGCGTAGAGGTTTACGGTATACTGTAGTTTGGTAGAGATTTTCGTCGTAGTCAAAGGGTTGAATAGCAGCTCGAAGTCGAGGAAAATTGCTCCTCCTTCAACATTTCTTTCCATTTCTTCTGCTCGTGATTTTTTTTCATCGCATGACAATATTTTTTTTCTTCCATCCAACCTCTCATTCTTCCCAAAACGATCATTTCATTGTTCCGGAAATACCGGCGAGAAATGCCTTTTCAATACAATTCAATAAAGTTGTTTTATTTCTCTTGGATGTTCCCATGATGGAGTTGTATGAAGACCCTCTCGACTTGAGCTCTTTCATACTACTCCATGTCTATCTCGTATTCTCTTTCTCTCAATATTTTTCCCCTTCGAAGTTTCCAAAATGTGCACTGTCTGTCGCTCTCCGAGGCATCCTCAATTTTTGAGCCTCAATATTGCTCAAAATTGAACGAGAAGAAAATTGAAATTCAGCAAACTCCTCAGAAAGTCTTTTATTCTTGTGCTCACATACAGTATCCCCCCCCCCCCCACCTCAGCACTCAACATTGAGTGCTGATCCCCCAATGTTCCCCAAGACGTCGCCGAGAAGAGAAAGAAGAAGGAGAAGAAGCTCAAGAAAGGCGCTGCCCAGGAGTCTTCTCCATTTGAAGTGATGCCGTTTCTGTCTCTTTGCTCATAAATCAATTCTTTTTGTTTCCTTGTTTTAGTTGAGGAAAATTTTCTTTTGTTCACTACTTTCAATGAATGGCTTTAGATGCCTTTGTAACACACATCGCAAAGAGTTCTTCATCAGGGATACACGTTTTTTTTAGAAGTTTTTATTCCCAGGGTCCGAGTAGCATCGTGACACTTTAGAGTGGAAGTTATGGCGGTTCTTCTAGCAATTCACAAGTGCGTTTCCGAAGCAAAAGCACACAAAATTCGTCAAATATACAGAATCTGAAAAGCAGCGGATTGATACTCCCCTGGTCCCCCCGGGTAAACCCGGCGCAACTACTACGACCACTTTAGCTCGGAACGAGCCAATTCAGGCCTTGTCAGGTTAGTTTGTGCCCAAGTGATGACATTAGTCACAGAGAAGGATTCTGATCGCTAAAAGAGGAAAGAAAAAGTTCTGATGGGCACTGAAATTTCTCAAAAAGAGCGAAGTGTTTTTGAAATGAGATAACAAGGGAAGTTACCGATGCAGCGTTCATCAGCAGATAAAGCGAAGACAAGAAAAGCAATGAGAACTGGTAAAATAATAAACCAACTGACTTTCCAGCGTTCTCTTCTTTCTCCAAATCAGTCGACTGACCCTGAAAGACGCATGGTTCCGAGGGCTTTTCGATTTAGAAACGGGCCTGCAGCTTACAAGAACAGAGTCAGAGCCGGTTTCTGAACAAGAACGGCCTTTTTGGGCACGACACTGTATGCTTGTGGTTGGTGGATTGGCTGTCTTCGTCTGTCTGTCCGCCGTCTGGTCGTCGTTGTCCTTGCCCTTAAGAAGAAAACGTGGCTCTCGATTCACATTTGTGACATTTGGCCCGTTAGCGCTGGTTTCGGCCTCAAAGCGCGATGTTAGTATCTTACTAGGGGTTTCTGA
>JAQIXL010002861.1:0-11774 GCA_034700245.1 Poikilolaimus oxycercus | reverse complement strand
TCAAGGTCTGAAACCAATGTTCTAGGGGTAATCGGACCCGTAGAATCTGATTTTGAGGGTTTTGCACATCAAAAATAGCTTAAAAAGAGCCGATATAGCGAACACGAATTTGACTTAAGACTGATTTTCGTATTGTTTCTTATTTTTTGAGTACAAAATGTAAGCCCTTTTGCCAAACTGAGTACACTGTCAGATGCAGTTTTTCATGCTCTACAACATATGTGAAAACCACGACTTCCGTAGAAGAAAAGTTTCGGGGAATGGCTAAAAATACCATTTTTTCCACTGCCGAGAAATCGAAAAAAGCCTCACTTCGACTATAAGTCTGGCGAAGTCGCAAATTCTGAGCATGCCAAACGATTCCTCGTGAAATTCTCGATCAGATAGACGTGCAAACTCGATAGAGTTTAGTGCAATTTATCGATAAAAATGAGCAAAATGAGTCACGCCAAGAGATCCTGACAAGATTTTCCATTTTGCCATATCTTCAACAGAATTCAACATTTTCAAAAACGGTTTGCGCAGGCGTTCTCAGCATGAAAAACTGCATATGACAGTAACAAAATGAACGAAATAAATTTTTGGGTGGTCACAGCCTCTTTGACCCTTTCAGAGAACGCGTGTTATACGTTGTAGAATACTTCAACTTACTCGACAGGCGCCTTGCCGACGGCAATTTTGTCCACTTCGACCTTCGAGACGAAGACGCACTTGTTGGGCGAATTTCGGTAGAAGAGGCCGTAGATCAAGAAGAGCGCGATGGCCACGGCTCCGTGTCCGTAGAAAACCCACTGCCATCCATACGCGTCGCAGATCTCTCCCGACACAAGATTAGTGATGGCGGGCGCCAGTTGGACGTACGAGACGAGGATCGAGACGAAGAAACCGTTCTGGAATTCAAGAGGGTGGAGAAAAGCTTGGAGCGAAGTCTGTCTTTTAAAATTATGTGAAAAATTGGCGATGAAGAGCGCTAACATCTTGACGAACCTGTTTGAAGTAAATCCATTTTGAGGCAAACGCGCCGACAGTGGGAAAGTTGGCGGCGAAAGCCAGTCCTTGAATAGCGCGCAGTACCAGGATATAAACGTAGCCGTGCTGAGTATATCATGATTTGAATTCCAAGAAAAGGTAAAAAGTACCCGGATGGCAAGAGGAAGAAGAATAGTTGCGACGCCGGAGAGGAGCCCGAGGACCGTGAAGACGGTACGGATTTGTACACGATTGGCGAGGTAGACAATGGGAAAGTTGCCCACTAGTGCTGCTGCCGCAACCGCAGAGATCGCATATTGACGCTGCTCTAAACCGCGAACAACAATCGTCCGAAAAACAGCTCGATTACTGGAGCTGAACTCGTAGTCGTTGGAATTAGTGAAGTTAGAGGTTTCATCGTCATTCACCATGCAGACAAGCACCATGTTCCACGTGAGGATGTTTGACCAAATGCTCGTCAAGCATAGCAGGACCACGATCATCATCACGAAACGGGTCCGAGTGCCGAAGATCGAGATGTATCTGAAACGAACATTAGTCTCCGAAACAAAACCAAATCTTACCTTTTCTTCTTCTCGAAGTCCTCCGGTACAATTCGAGCATTGCTGTCAGCGCTACTTCCATCTGGCTGCATGCTCCGCTGGAAGCCTAAAACTGCTCAAGTGCCCTAATGAATGATGTAAAGTTCAATCACGGTAGCGGCGTTCTGTTTCTTGACTTTTCATCCAAACAGTTGCTACATGCATCGAAAATGAGCAAAAATAGAACAATAGGCGGTTGTCAAAATTCAGTCTAGACGAACCAACAGCATAGTTTGCACACACCATTAACAGATCAACACTGACAAAACGACAAGCATTACCCGGGCCTTTTCATGGGGAGGCTAGCGTCGCGTCATTCTGCACCGGCAATAACAGAGTGAAGCGGCGAATTTCACGCCTGGACCAAAAATACGCCGTTTTATGACGCATGCTGCCATTGATAAAGTAGCGGTGATCTTAGCTGCTCATAAGTATCGCCGGTCAGAGCGTGCCGCTTGTTATGCACTTGAGATCTGCAAAAGGCTGGCATTCTGAGACTGCCCAAGGCGAACCAGGGCTCGTATTTGAGCGTAAGAGAAAGGGACTGACATTCCGGATAATCCGAGAGCGACATGCTGCTGATTGTGGGAACGACGAGATGGATTACAGTAGCTGAGAGAGGTGACAAGCAGCACGCCGCGAAATAATTCCGAGCCAGTCTTACGCTTTCGGACTTCGGCAAGGTATGTAATTCTCGAATGTGTCTGACATTTTTCTTTCGTGGCTAGGTTTGAGCACTTTTCACGCTCCACGGAAAACTTGCCGGATCTCAACTCTCTTCTTTAATGTTCTTCGAAAGTCTTAAAAACAATTTGACGTTTACTGCACTGATTACACAATTATTCATGCTTGTCCATGACGTGAAACGAATCTCTTCTCCTTTGAAAGAATGAATCGGAAGAAACCGGCCCATAAAATCGTCATGCGGAAAGCACTCAAGCACCAAATTTGTCTCACTTTGTACTCTTCTCGAATTTTGTCGACGGGTTCAATAGTTAATCACTGACCACGGAAGAGTGTTGTTCAACAGAAGGAGCATAATGTCACTTCGAAGTTACTTCGCATAGTTAGCGTTGAAATTCACCCGGGTGGGCGATGTCGACGACGAATTTCACCGATGTCAATCGTGTGGACGATTTCATTGCCGCTACGACAATGCTTGTTGTGAGTCGCTTGCGTTTTAGAACACAAGTAAACATTCATAGGGTACGGTATTTGGACTTTTCACGAATGGCATCCTGATTTGGTGGTTGATGACGTCGGAAACGTTTCGAAACTCCTTTGGTTATTTGAGTATTTCGCGAGGTGTGGCGAACATCGGGCAAATGGTTGCAAACCTTCTGTGGCCGGTGCCGGTTCTTTACTTGTGAGTAATTGTTTCGACGGGGTACCATTCCAGACACGCTAACTACGGGCCAGAGATGATTGGCCTGAAGGTGGCGCATCTAGCCGTCTTTATGAACAACGCCTTCCATCTGATCTGCGTCGTCATGTCTGTTAATCGCTTCATTGCTATTTTTATGCCGCTCTCCTACGATCGAGTACGTTTGGCACTTCAACTTGCCAAAACACAAAAACAGATTTTCAATGGAAAACGCTTGGCGCGCATTCTCTTCTTCGTGTGGATCGTCGCTCTTCTTGACACGTTTCCGTATTTTATCGGTAAAATGCAGATACGATGCTTTACGTTCAGATGGGTGCATCTACAATTTCGACTACGAGTACTACACATGGTATATCGGTAAAACTTGGTGTTACGATGTGAGGCGTTTTGCTTTTTTGAAGTTGAACTATGCAGTTGCAGCAGATATTAGAGTTCTTTTAATATTGTATTTCAGTTCATCGAATACTACACCTACGTTTATCCCATGTGGACATGTGTTGGGATAACGTGTGTGGTCGATCTTGCCGTGGCGATCAATCTGTATTGCTTTCGTGTATGTTGCCTTTCAACTTTCAACTTCAGTCTCTTCTTTCAGAGCAAAAGAAACCGGGATGGTGAAGGAACAAGCTCCAGGCTGAATCGTCTTTTCTACGCGCAGGTTTTTGAGCAAATTGAAGAGGTTTTGAGTGGGTTTCAGTTTGCCACTCAAAACCTCTTCAATCATGCCGGATTGATCTGTGTGAATGTTTTCTCGCCAATCTACGCAAATAAATGGTGGTACTTTACGTGGTATTCAATGGCTTGGCTTCTGCATTACGCTCTTCTTGATCCGTAAGTATGCCGCGCCAGCAAGATGTTATTGCAGCCTCACAACACTCATTTTTCATCGTGAGCTGCGAAGTAGAGCAAGACACCATCTTCTGTGTCGAAACTCTCCTTCTTCAAATAGAGTCTTTGTCGCAGGAAGCAACGAAACTGGAACGGACTTGCAATCCACACACAGTTGATGCTTCTCTTGCACGAAGCTGCTTCTTTTCTATGCTTTGAGAATTAAAGCTTTCGCTCTTTGGGCATTATACTGTAGCTTCTCTGAAAGCTCATAACCTGCAACCAGGAATCGCCTTCTTCTATGCCATAGTTTGTCATCTTTCAGGCACTGAAACCTTCTCAAACTTTTGACTGCCTGTGCAAAGTAGACGAATAAACCGGCCTGGTTGCATGAACCAAAGTTCATAATTGTAACGGCTGACTCATTTTTATCCTCTTTGCCAACCAGCTTGACGAAAGTTGTAACCTCGCTTGAAGAAACCCTTGTGCAATTGACTTCGGCAATCGGTGCTCTCTATGGCGTCGGTTCCTGCTCTCTCTCTCGCAGTTTCTCTCCAACCCATCACTCTTCCTTCGTGCCATCGACTTACCTCTTCATCAGCAACAATTCGCAGCGCCCTCATGTCTCCGCCTTGAAGTCCTTTAGTTTTCCAAAGCACCGCGACGAAGATGCCGCTTACTGGTCTGGTTCTTCTTGCATGTCTCGTTAATCATCTCACTGCTGGTTCTCCATTACCTCCCGATATCACATTGTACACCGACTATGATTTCAAAGGTGATTTTCATTTATTCCATTGACATCGAAATACTCTGAATGACTTGATTGAAAGAAATCAACTTCAGGCCAAATTGCCAGAGTCTCTGCAAAGGGCGGCTGTCAGTCCGTTCAGGGCAACTCGATCAAGCGTGTTGCCTCAGTGAACACTGCAGGCGGTTGTTTCATACTCTACAACCGTCCGAATTGTCAAGCAAGTCTTTTTAGCGAACTATACTGTTTCAGGGCAATCATATGAAAGTGATGCCCAACTGTGACGCTTCGCAAGGCTGCTGCCCCCGACACCACATCCTCTCTGGCGCAGGATGTACCATCGAGGACACAGCTAAATCGCTGCGTCCCTGCACAGCAACGGAGGCTGCCATTCCAGCATCCGTTCCTAGTTCTCGTGGCGGATACAGCCCGGCAGCCGTTCACGGTTATGGGGGCGGTTACAATGTAGCGTCCATTCCACGTTTTCCGGGTAATTTCCCAGCCTTGCCTCATTCTCGCGGCGGATACTAGTTTTCACGGAGCTAGCAACATCCCACTCAATCAAAAGAAAAACCATCTAATGCTCCAATAATTAATAAATTAAAGTTTTTTTTCTTGAAGTACGGCCTATTACATCATGGTTTCTTATAATGATCGAGACGCTGCCTTTTTTTTGCAATTGTTCCTTGGCCTACCTCATACCAAGATGTGCAGTGGAACCCTTCCGCTGTACACAAGGCTGGGAGAAAGATCAGCCAAAGAGGCGAGTGGTTTCATTGACAGAGACTTTATCGACTTGGGAAGAAAAGAAAAGTCGTAACGATCGTTCGGTGTCGACGCCACTTCCAGACCTTGCTAAATGCTGAATCAGACCTTGTTGTACGCGCTGAACGTGACAAAAACTCGACGCTTTACTGAAACGAATTGATTAGACGCCTGCGCGTTCCACAAGCTCTGCATTGCCTTCGCGAAGAGCAAGCTTGTGAATTAAAGCGATTGATAGACGCTGGGATGTGGGTTCGTTTGTCTCGCTATCTCAATGCTTTCGCCGGGAGGACATCAACAGTTTCAATTGTTTGTTGTTTGTTCAACCAACTATGTAGAAGACACATTTTTTCGAGCACTAGCACATCTCAAAATCATAGCTGTCGCTTGTTAGGGATTTCGTAGTTATCGTCTGCTGACTGATTTGCGTAGTGCATGGCGGCAGCTAGTGACGACGAAAGCGGCGGAGCAATTGCTTCGACGTATTCATCCTCTACAACGGCACTGAAGCTCGTCTTTGGGTCGATGGGCGCTTCTTCGGTTAGCTTGAGCGCGCGTTTATAGCGCTTAGACATTTCCACGTAAATATCGCCGAACTCAGGGCGTTCTTCCGGCTCGAGCGACCAGCAGGCACAGAGCATTGACGTATAGCTAAATTTCTCAATGCTTAACTGGGGGAACGCACAAGTCGACCGAGCAGTCGTGTGGTCTCGGAAGCCGCTTTCCGTTAACAATTTCTTCAAAGTGCTTGTGTGGATCTCTTTGTTCCTTGAAGGGCAATTCGGCCTGTTTGTAAACTTCCCATATTGCAACACCGTAGGACCAAACGTCACTCTTTGTAGTTATCTATCGGAGAAGACGTTTGTATGTTTTAACGTGAATCACTCACGGTCTGCGTAAAATATGCCTCAGGAGCGGTCCACCGCCAAGGAAGCGGTCGAGCGTGTTGAAATGTGTATTGCTCCTGAAACTCGCGCGCCAGACCGAAGTCCGTGATTTTCAACAGCCGGTCAGCAGTAAGTCTGGAATCGTTTTCGACTGCTCAATGCTCAAATAGCCGCTCACAAGCAGTTGCGAGTGGCCAAATCGCGGTGAAGTAGGTTGCAATTGTGGAGGTAAAGCATTCCCGATGACATTTCCTTTCCAAATCGAAGCCGTTCCAGCTCCGTCGATTCCTGTTCGTCTGCTTAGGAAAGAAATTCTTGAAACCGAACGTTGTTTCTCAAATAATTGTGCAGACTGCCGCCCGATAGAAGTTCCATCACCAGAATTGGGATTTTTTCGTCGGTAAATGCAACGCCGTGAAGGGCAACCACGTGAGTGTGTCTGTAAAAATACACACTCTATAGGCGCAAATGTCGTATGGAAAATATTTCACGCATGTATCAAACGCCGCCTCACCGCAGTGACATCATAATGCCGGCTTCGACGAGGAACTCAGTTCGTTTTTCATCGTCATCAAGCGAAAGCAATTGCTTGCAGGCAACATCAACGTATTCGTTAGACTGACGAAGTTTCTGATAATTCGAGCGGTAGACCATGCCGAAATTTCCTGCATTACAAGTTAATTTTCCGAAATGTTCTCAACAAACCAGCTCCCAAAACGTTTTCGACTGGTCCAAGACGAGAAAATTCAATGAGGAAGCGTGGATCAAAGTTGGAAGCGCTAAGCGAGAAGATGTCGCTGTAGAGCTCCTCATTTTCAGTTTTTCGGTTGGCGTTTCTTAAAAACGGCATCATATTTTCTCTTCTGGAATCGAGCATTACGTAGCAGTATGTGGCCGAATTTTGTCTAGATGAAGAGATTCGACTTTACGAGCGCGCGTCCTTTGTCTCCTCCTTCGAATAAAAAGGATGCCAGCAACTATGCTGACTGCTAGTAATAGAAGGGCGACGGCAACTGCAGTAATGACTATCCAAAGCTTCGATTTTGGTTCCCCAGCACGAGCACATACGAACTGGCCATTCTGGACATTTTAAAATTTAAAATTTAAAAATGATCTAACCACACATAGATCGTTTTTCCATTTTCGGCGGTCAGCCAATGCATAAGTCGCGGAGTCGCTCGTCATTCGAACACAATTTTCCTGGGGCTGCAAAACAGTATATAAAAGAATTTTCAACCCATAATAAGGATAAAGCCGCAGTGTTAGCGAGAACGAGACAAACCTCCAGCGCCGGTTGCTTTGGACGCCATGCCGTTTTGAAGTTGAACGGCGTCCCGTCCGTCCAAGAGAATGTACCGTTGTCATTTCTCCATAATCCAATGTACATTCCCTTGGAAACCTCATTAGCAAATAAATCTAAAGCGAGAGGGTAACCTTTAGCAGTAGCTACCTGAAACGAAATCATTTTCCTCCTTCGAGTGTATTGACGTCAGATGCCCGCCGATGTTTTGGCATTCTGCTTCTGCACCGCCAAAGAAATGGAACTCTCCAGGAAGCACCTGGATTGCTTTGTAAAAATGAATTGTGTTGACACTCGAGCCCCTGACAACCTTGAAAATAGGGGCTCACCGACTTCCAAAACCTCAGTTTTCTGAAACTTCGAAGAACTCCAGCCCCGAGAATCCCTAGCTTTTAGCCCCGAAGCCCACAAATTTCATCAATAAACGCACCCTGTAGCAGCTGTTTGTTGGCTTAAAATAGTTATCCAAATTCGAACAAGGCTGAGAGGATTTCTTGCTTGGCCGTTTACACAAGGCGCCGAAGTGCTGAAAGTGCCTTGCAGATAATTTCTTAGCATGCCACTCACCTCGTTGCAGCGAGTAAGTTTCCATGATTTTTTGGAGTCTTTCGTGTCTGCATCCATAAATGTGCACGCTTCCAAATCCTAGAATCTAAGTTGGCTGTCTTTTATATACAATAAAACTTTTTTAAAAGAAAATTATTCGACAACAACAAACATCGCCGTAGTAGGTTGGAGTGCCCGGCATCCACGCCACAAAATCTACAGGAGAGCCGTCGATCCATTCAAAATTGTTCTCATCATTGTCACGCGAGCGTAGACCAATGAACGCCGGATAAGTAATGGAAGTGATCAAATCTGTCGAACTTTCATTTTATCAAGGGTAAAACGAACCAGCCACGAATTCTTTCTCCCTCATATTGTGGATCGAAACCAGCGAAGCATTGTCGGATTCACAAATACTTTGTGCTTCATCGAACGTCTTCTCTTCCTTGTAAAGCTTGAAATAGTTTTCTATTTGTTAAACTGGCTTACATACCCGATAGCAACGGTTTGTTTCATCGAAATAGTTATAAGCAGACGGACATGGAGAATCGTCTAGCGAAGCTGTCAACGAAAATAAGAAGGAAGCAACCGCAGTGAAGAGTAGCATCATCCCGAACTGATTGGTGAGGTGAATCAATAGCGTTAAAAGAGAGCGCTGCGCCGTCCCGACAGTCAGCAAATTCAGGAGAGTCTTACGCTTTACAGCATTGATGAGTCGTGCGGCACCTACATTCACTTGGTGCGCCTTCTCCTGACCTTTAGTCGTTCGCCAAAGTGTTCCACGGTTAAAGCCAACTTGAATCAGTTCGGGTCCCCACTTCAAGTGAAAAGCCATCTCTCAAGCGAGGATCGCGTCCGTTTGAGAATTGTCTAGTTTTTTTTCTGAAGGAAAGACATAAACCCGTGAGCGTGAGATACTCTGCACGACAGTTAGCATGTCAGGCGCACGTTTGTAGATGTTTTGTCTGGCTTAGCCAGCACATATTGGCACGTCCCGCTTAAACCTCCTGGCGAAAACAGCGGGTTAGGAAATCCAACCAAGCCAGACATTATCGCACGAACTTGGGCGTCGCCCAGTGTTTTAGACGAATTCCAAATGACAGTCATGATTTAGCACAGAAAACGAACTTCGAACTACAGCAGACACCGATTTTTGAACCTAGCAAGCTCGCAACATATTCTTAGTCTTTTGGGCATTTATGTAAGAGACAAATTGCCGCTGCCTTTGCCAAAATGCTTTGCCAAATGCCAAAAAGCGGCACAAACTGTAGTTATTATTCAGTCTGAAATGGAAGAAGACCAAAACCTGTGCACGGTTGAGCACGGTGACTATCCGACAATTTGTTGGCCGCCCGACTGTGGACGAGACAAACTGAATCCGTGTTTTATGAATGGGAGCATCTATCCTCAATTTATGCATCAGATTGCTATAGACGTCGATTACACCTATGTTCGCCCGTTTGCAGTTGAATTATTTACGGAAATAATGTCGGTTATCGCAACAATGTGCTTCGGATACACCATTTTTCTAATTCTTTATCGAACGCCGTCAGAAATGCGGGAGCATCGCTGGTTTTTGCTTCTCTATTTGGTTGGCGATTTTTCACTGACAAATATTTCATCTTCAGTCAACTTCATATCTCTATGAACTGCAGATGTTTGGACTTTCTAAAATTGTCATATTCGCCCCTTTGATGCTGTTGCAGACTAACGGACTGCTTTCGACTATTCTTCATGTTCCCGTTCAATTTCAATTTGTGAGAGACTTTTTCATGAGTAAGGCTTTAGTGTTTCCTCGTTGCAACAGTCTGCGTTATGGCGACCAGCGTCGCTGCCATCTTTTACTATCGCCTGAATGCAATTCTTTTGTAATTTCTCAAAAACGTGCAGGTTTTCATCGATAATAACTCGAGAGTGAAATTGCCTCGGAGGGCTGTGCCGGTGGCCTTCGTCTTTGGAACCATGGTGCCAGCACTGACAACCTCAGGGCTTTTTTATTCCGTTCTTCCAACGGACGCCCAAGTACGCCACTTTTTGGAGGAGGTTCGTTAGCGGCATAATAATTCTAAACATAGCTACATTAAAACTAATGTTAGGAGGCGCCTCCTGGTGTCTTTTTGCTTGACAAACCAAGTGGTCTCATAGTGCTGGACGAGTTTACTGCTCCTAGATTTGGCATCATTGGCTTTGTCTTCATTTTCACGGTTCTAATCGCGAGCGTTGCAAGTTAACAAAAGAGCTTACATCGCTGTTTTTAGTTGGCTGTATCCAGCGCCATTGCCACGCTTTTGTTGCTGAATATCAAGTTTCGTCGACACATTTTAACTCAGGCAATGCACAGAAAGCAAGTCCGTCTCTTGGGAAATATCACCATTCTGGTATTTACTATCAACGTTTCTGGGACCCTTCGTTTAGGCTGCGACGCCTACAATCTTGCTCCTTGTACCTGGCCTCGTCTTCTTCTATGCCCTTGTGCAACGTCCGCAATATGTGATAGGCTTGTTGGAAATGGCACAATTAGGAATGACTTTTTTTCAGGGTACGTAAACAACTCTATTGCCGTGACCTGCCTTCATGCTCCATGTGCTTGTGTGTTGACGATTCTGCTGAACACCGCGTATCGACAAGCTGCTGCTGCCTCTCTACGATCAGCCGCGGTCGTGACGAAAAGGGCTGCTTCAAACTTCCACCAATTCACACGAAGTAAGGTTTCTCAAGCAACCACCGAGAGCTTCTGAGAGACTCCCCTTTAATTCATACATGTGTGGCGCAGAAATGAACGTTTGATTAAAGCATCCCTTGGCCAGCAATTTGATGGCGGTTGACGATCTGTAAATGCTAGCCAAGCTTACTTGCTAATCGTTCATTTCAAAGCACTTCGGGGGGGGGGGGGGAATAATGGCAACCATCCGAGGTGTGAATGGTTATCCGAGTCAAATAAACGAAGCGTTCTTGAGTTCAAACTCAATGTAAACCACACTAATCAGACTGTTTCGGGCATGCAGCAGAATTGCATCATGAATTTTTTTGGGTTATTTGTGGGTTATTACATTCTTTTATGCTTTGGTGGTCATTAACTGCGAGCTTTATTGCTAACAATTAATTCAGGAGCTCTCATTAAGGGGTTGGAACTGAGTCTCCTTTTGGATGATATGTTTCTGCTAGCAGACAGAGAACGCTGCAGGAAATTCGTTTAGGGTTGAGTTCTCGACGAAAGACAGAGGCTGCCGTCCATTTCGTTGATTTATTTTACGTTCGTTCGAGCGGTAACGAGAGAGTCGCTTCACTCACTAAATTGACGTTCCTATGCTTCCGTTTTTGTTTTGTTTTTCTTTTGGCACTGGTCCATATCGCGGAGAAGGAAATCTGAGGTTAGGCGTTTCGCATCAGACCCACTTGAGATGCATGAATGTGAGTTGCTTTTTTGGTTACTCCGCGCACCTGGCGTTTGTCCTTGCATTTGTTAGCTGCCCATTTTTCGGCACTTGCACTTATGGCAGTATTTTGAGACGAGGAACTTCAACAGCTTCTCCTGATTGTTTGGGGGGGGGGCGTTTCTAGCCTGATCGCTTCCACAACTTGCACCGGCTTCACGGTCATTTAAAGCTCTGCTGCAAATCTGGCTATTGAGGAAGCTCAACGCGAAAACGGTAATAGACGTTTGATGAGTAGGGACCAATGTGTGGGGTTGCGGACGCGCGGCGAATTTCAGACTACGGTAATCGCGCGCTCATTTTTCTCCTGT
>JAQIXL010002860.1:0-11774 GCA_034700245.1 Poikilolaimus oxycercus | reverse complement strand
GGAGGCCACAGAGAAGCAGACGAAGGCGGCTGGACATCTCTGGCAAGGCGGGCGATCGACGACGAAGCTGGAGTACACAATGAAGAAAAACTGTTTCTCAAAATTATCATCGAGGCAGAAATTTACATCTCTTTGTGGAAGAGAAACGTTCCAAATGTCTCGCTCTCAGATGCTGATTTGTGATCGACCTCGTCACATGAAAAGAAATCCATCGTTTGTAAGTCTTGTTTCATGTCGTAGAAGTAGCGAAGTCCGCGAACTCTGTTCTGCGTTGCATCGTGTTAAGCCTGGATTCGACGCCGCCTTGACGCTTTTGACTGCCTATTCTCGCAAGTTGTTCAATCGTCCGACGTAAAAACCGGCGCCAACCAGCACAAGAATGCGACGTCACACTTTCTAGGTCTGGATGGAAGTAAACGGAGAATTATAAACGGAACTAGCAAGAAGGCGGACATATTTACATGTTGCATGTTACGTTGCAAATGATCCGCGTTTTCGCAAATCCAGACCTTGAGTTGTCGATTAAGACGGCGAGAATTGATAAGATCGCCAATGGGCAGAAGTTGAAATATTGTGAGCAACACTTCGTGAGGAAGCTGACAGCGAGGAAACATTCGCAAGAATAACGAAGGCTCGCGCGTGTTCCAGAGACCGACTTTCATATCACAGACTTCGCGCTTAAATCGATAGGAATTTTTCCGAATCGAAAATAATCAAAAAAAAAAATAAAAAAAAAAATAAAAAATCCAGACATAAGCATGACGATTGAGACGACGAGAATTGAGAAGATCGCTAAAGGGTAGAAGTTGGACAACTGCGATCAGGATTTCTTCAGGCGATAGGAGGTGGGCAAGCATTTCGTAACGCTCGAATTTCAGGAGGTGTTAGTTCAGTAAAATCGAAGAACTGTGCAGCAGCTTATCACAATGTCGAGGGAATTTATCACGTTTCAAACTATAAAATACAAGCATGAGAAATTATTGTATTTCTTGGCCTGCGGCACCACTTCCGGTCAAAACAATTCGCACTTGCCCAACATCGAAACACCCTTTTAGCACCATCAGAAGGCGCTGTTTTTTTTAGCATCACTGATAGATCTCTTTATATTGTCCGCAGGCCTTCTCGGAAATGCCTTCCTTGTTTTCACTCCCCGAAGAAGTTTTGCTCAGCGTGCTGAAGTTGCTGCCGTTCGCCGATATTCTTTCTGTGCGCACTCTGAATCTTCACGCACAAGCTCTAATACTGCGACACGCCGACCGTCTCCGACGTCGAGACGCTCACTTTTCAATTCGTCACTATGCAGAGACGAATTTGCTCGTGTTAGAAATCACACTATGGGACTGCCGCTACACAGCACGTAAGCCAGAAATCTTTAATCTAAAATCTCCGCAAAACGCCGTGGTTAAGTTCTTTCGGAATAAGTCATGGAAAGCCTCCGTCGAAGTTCTTGTGAGCAACTTCAATGCTGTTACGTGGATGCTGGACCTACTGCCGCTACAACTCTTCACCTGCACGAGGCTATGTCTTATTGGGCTGACAAATCACCAAGTTGAACAATTCGCGCCACATTTTCCACGACCCCCACAGCGTTTGTGTATTCAATCAGAAATTCAATCCGAGTCACTTTTCACCATGCTCGAGCATTTTCCTTACCTCAAAAAATTGTCTTTGAAAAAAAATAGCCGGCGTGAATCGCGAATTATTTTCGAACCGACGCATTCAAGGACTTGAAGAATTCCATATTTTCACACGGGAAATAAGCTTGATGTGCTTTGACAACGAGCTGTGGATGAGGCAAATGTGGGTGAGCTCTTGTCTCTTCCCCGACACGGCCGTCACAGTCAAGGGAGTCAACGCCGTTTTGCACCAATGGTCTCGTGGAGAACGAGAAATTTCTTATCTCAGACATCAATTCCTCTTCGAGGGTGACAAACTGGAGCAGGAAGTTTTTGAGGGAATCGAAGCGGAACTGGAAGACTTTCAATATTTACTCCGACGAGACAGGCATCCAAAGATTCTTTGTGCCCGATTGTCGAATGGGTTCATCCTGTTGACGATCTAAATATTGTAAATACAATATTTGAAGTAGTCTCCTCACTGATTCGACATTGAATTTATTGTTTTTTTGCCACTGACGTTTAATGGTCTACAATCTGGAAGTTGTAAGAGTAAATAAAATTATGGGTGTACAATATCATACATTGCGGATTAAACAGGAAGAAAGATAACGCATTACACCGAGTCTACTGGTTACTTGATCTGAAAACTGAGAACGCCCTTAGAAATGCTGACTGCTATGCTAGCGGCATCGATCAAACGTCTTACTTCATTGCGAAAACTTGACGAATCGTTATGAATCACCAAAAGATCGGCGAATAATTTTTCCACTTTAGTGGTTTTAAGATCGAATCGAAGTCTGAGATCGCGAATTTTGCGTTGGCCCTTTAACCACCGACGAAGAAAACGATTGAGACCGCTAACAGAAATATTGGTCTTTGTTAGCAGACACATCGAGTGCCATTTTTGTTGCATCAAAAGTTCGTTGTCAAGGCAAGTCGGCTTGTCTTCAAAAGGATTTGTCGTGGAATAATCAAATGCTTCCAGTCGACTAATGCAATCATTAGCGAAAAATTCACGATCAATTATGGGAAAATTTGTACGTAATTCGACTCTCTTTAAGTTTGGCAAAAACTGAAAAACATTCAGCAGCGACTTCGGACCGAGTTTGTATCGTTCGTTAAGTACTGCTTCAATCCTAAATTTCTTCATGATGAAAGCGATAGTATCTTTTGGCAGAAATTGTGCAATTTCATCAAGTTCGTCATAAAATAAATCTAGAGAAACGCTTGTGAAGAGCAAGAACTGGAGCAATTTTTGCGATAAAACCCAAGCAAGAGCAGATGCGTAGCCGGAAACTTCAATAGATGACGCTGTTAACTTTTGAAGAGGCTTCAAGGATTCAACTTTGCGAAAACCAACAAATTTTGCAGGAAGTCCATTTGGCGACTGAAGAGAGAACGTGACGGGGTTAGCCTTTGGCTTAAATTTCAAAGTCTTACCGCGAGTAACAAAAAGCATGAAACCAGAAGAACGATGTTCAACAAAAAGATTGCGTGGTGCACGTCGCAAGCTAGGGGCGTGCTGATGAATCGTCTGCTTTGCTTGACGATTCAATCGACGAACTTTGAGTAGATCGGAGAAGGGAAGAAGCTTCAAAACGGAGAGCCAGATTTCGCGCGGAAGTGGAACATGAGAAAACATTTTAGGACGCTATTCGCTGAGCATGTGATTGCAGGTTTCAAGCACAATGATGAGCAGACGAATTAGCACCTTTCTCATTGTGACTTCAGAAACACTGTGCATCAAAAATGACATTTTTATTGGAACATCGACAAAGCAAACAGACGTTTGATTTAATCGGTTTCGGAAATAATATGTCTGCCTGTATTTAAAAAAATCTTCCGAACGAAAAATTCATGCAAAGGCCACACGGACACGGCCATAAATATTGACTTCAGCCACATTCTTCAAGTAATGTGAAACAGAAACCTCGATTTGTTCTCCGTCGACGAGCCGTTTGATCAAGTGGTGACCATAACTTTGCTCCGGTTCGAAGCCGTTGAAAATTCTTTCCTTCAACTGATCACCTTTGAAAGGAATATAAATTTTGAAATAAGCAATTTGGCGCCTTCCTGAAGCCCATTGATGAAGGACCTGGTTTATGCCTTCCGGCGTTACTCTTGTTGTCGCTGTGAAACTTGCACTTTCCCACTTTTGTTGAATCCATACATCGTCATTAAGATTTAGCGGACCTGCTGGAATCCGCGTGTTTGTGTGAAGCCGCCGAAGTCGTTGAATTCCTTCGTCGGCAAAAAATTCGCTATCAATTGCTGAGAAAGACTTATCCAAGTGAAGACTATCAAGGTCAGGTAAGCGAGTTAAAGCAAGACGGAGATGCTTCGTTTGAGCTGATCCTCTAACAGTCAAACAACGGAGATCGGATGGAAGATGCTTTTCAAGTCCCTCAAACTCGCCGGGTTTCAAATCAAGTGTAGCTTTTCTAAAAGAGAAATGTTGAAGCATCGGCCAGATCAGTGTCCATTTGACAAATTCCACGCCGCAGCCGCCAATATGCATCCCCGGTACACAGGCCCCTTCGCGAGAACACTCAATGCGGTCACCGCTAGGGGTGAGCAACGCGAAGTTTACAGGCTTTCGTGTTGCGCGTGGCCGTCGAGAAAGTTGAAGACTCAACTCAAGACTGCGAGTAGTTGAAATGAACAAATTTTCCATTTTGTACTTTCGCAGGCGGTTGGCGTTCTGCTGAATGACCATCTTGGCTTGATGATTTGACTGGCGAACGACAAGCAGATTGGCAATTGGCAATAACGCCAAAATTTTGAACAGAATTTCTTGAGGAAGCGCGAGGAGAGCAGACATTCTCGACGACAACTTGGTACACAAATGACATAAACCTGTGAAAGAAATGATCATGGCTAAAATCCAATTCGCACCCTGTCAACGTGCTAAAAGCGCTGCGTCGATTTGAAACTGCCTCTGCACATCCTTAATGTCTTCCAAGACCTTCGAATCGACACGTTTATTCGATCATGCACCGTAGCAAACAGAGAAAAAACAGAAAGCGGTGAATCAAATGTTGAAATATGTTTTAATTTAAAAATGATTCAGGCGTGGTCAGACGACGAAAAACTTTTATGCTAACAATTTTGTCAAAAATGCCGTAATTTACGCAAACCAGCATTTGCTCTCCATCCACAGTTCGCTTGAGCAAATGACCGTCGTTCATTCGCTCCGATTCGAAGCCTTCGAAAATTTTCTCTGTCAAATGATCGCCCTTAAAATTAAAACGAATGTCGAAGTATGCGATTTGGCGCCGTCCAGAAGCCCACTGGTGAAGCACGACATTAAACCCTTCAGGCGTTACTTTCGTAATTGATGAGAAACTTGTACTTGCCCATTTTTGTTGAACCAATAAATTGTCGTTAAAATAGAGAAGGTCTTCCTGAGTCCGCGTGCGAATATGAACTCTATAAAGACTCTGAATTCGTTCGTCGACAAAAAACTCTCTCTCAACTACCGCCGGCATCTTCAAATAGAGGCTTTCAAGATGAGGCAAATGAGATAAAGCGCGAAGAAGAGGCTTCGTCTCTATTGGCGACCGAAGAGTTAAATAGCGAAGGTCGCGTGGAAGACATCTCGCAAGTTGTTCAAACTCATCCGGCTTCACCTCGAGCGAAGCGCTATAGAAGGCGGAATGTTGAAGAATTGGCAAGCTGAGTGTCCCTTTGAGAGCTTTCATGTTGCCGCCGGAAATATAAATCGCGGATAACCAGGAATCGTCTTGAGAGCACTCAATACGGTCACCATTTGGCGTAGTCAAGAAAAAGTTCACTTTCGCTCGTGTTGCGCATGGCCGTCGACAACGTTTAAGATTCGACTTTAAATTAGTGCTAGAAACAAACAAATTTTCCGTTTTGTACTTCCGCAGGCGGTTAGCGTTACACTGAACGACAGACTTGGCGTGATGATCTAGCTGACGAACGACAAGAAGGTCGGTGACAGGTAGCAGCGCTAAAACTTCTAGCAGCACTTCTCGAGGAAGAACAAGGAGAGTAAACATTCCGGACGACAGCTTGGTTGACAAAATGACATGAAAATGCTGAAAGAAATGCGTTCTTGGAAAAATTCACACATTTCAGGACGTGCTAAAAACGTCGAATGAATGAAAAGACTTGTCGCTTCTTAAAGTTCTATCTGAAACACATGCTCTAGAGCTGAAATTCTCGACCTTTTCAGACAACAATAATAATAAGTACAAAGAACGACGCTTTAATCTCAGTTAGGGAGCAATCGATTTCATTGAGCAAAAGAAAAAAAAACTCTGTTGGTTGTGACCAACTTCGAGGTAAATAATCAAGCTCAAGTCGCGCTCATCGTAGACGCCTTCTTCACCACCACGTTGAACCCACATTCTCGCTTGTCTAAAGACATTCAGGAGATAGTTATTGTTCTGAATGAAGAAGTGAAATCGTCGAGATGAGCACTTCAAATGAAAAATGGTTTCTGCATCCGGAAGTTGAGCCACTTGAAGAAGCAGTTCGTCGGGGAGTTTATCAAAATTGAAGCCTTTCTCGAGGGCAAAATTATTCTTTTGAAGATTGCAAATTTCATTTCGAAGTCGCCACTCATCTTCGATATCGACGTTTCGGATTTCACAACGGCGACAGTCCTCTGCACAGTCCTTAATGCCTTCCGAGACCTTCAAATCAACACGTTGATTCGATCAGCCACAGTAGCAAACAGAGAAAAAACAGAAAGCGGGTGAATCTATTGTTGAAATATGTTTTAATTTAAAAACGCCCAAATAATTCAAGCACAGATCAGACAGCCAAAAACGCGTATGCTATCAATTTTGTCAAAATTGTCGTAATACACACGAAGCAGCATTTGTGTTCCATCTACAGTTCGCTTGAGCAAATGTCCGCCGTTCATGGGCTCTAATTCGAAGCCTTTAAAAATGTTTCTATAAATTGATCGCCTTTGAAAAGAAAGCGAATGTCGAAGTCTGCGATTTGGCGCCGTCCGGAAGCCCATTGATGAAGCACGACATTAAACCCTTCAGGCGTTACTCCCGTAATCGATGAGAACGTTGTACTTGCCCATTTTTGTTGAATCAATAAATCGTCGTTAAAATAGAGAAGGTCTTCCTGACTCCACGCCCGAATGCGAACTCTATAAAGACTCTGAATTCGTTCGTCGACAAAAAGCTCTCTATCAAGCGCCGCCGGCTTTTCCAATCTAAGACTTTCGAGATGAGGCAAATGAGATAAAGCGCGGAGAAGAGGCTTCGTCTCAACTTGGGATTCCAGTGTGAGAGCGCGGAGGTCGCGTGGAAGACTCCTCGCAAGTTGTTCAAACTCGTCGGGCTTCACCTCGATGTAAGTGTCCATGAAGGAGAAATGTTGAAGAATTGGCAAGCTCATTGTCCATTTGACAGACTTCGTGTCGCCGCCGCTAATGTGAATTGCGGGAAACCACGAATCTTCTTGTTAGAATTGCTGATTGTGATCATTGCCGCACTTGAAAGAAATCATCAGATGGATTAACTGATCCATACAGGTCCAACAGCTTTAAGCATCGAATCTGAGGATTATTGAGGAATTGTTGACGACTTTGTAGAATCGGAAGAGCGTCGCTCCAACTTTCGTGATCGCAATGAGTTATCACGTGCTTTCGTAAGACAAATGTCTGCCATGACAGGCATTGCTTTCACCTTTACCAGTGCTCTTTGACTGCATTTGCTTTCTGTGTTTTTGCTGTTTGATGTTTCATTAAATCGTGGAATGAACTGTTTACTGTGAACACAAGCAAAAAGTAATCTTTTAGTCAAGAACACAAGCAAAAAGTAATCTTTTAGTCAAAGACTTCTGATGTTTAAGGAACTTAATGAAGTATTGATCTAGGCATGACAGAGACCGACTCTTCACTTGGTTGTAGAGATGCAACATAATTTTCCCGGTTGTCATAGCAAGGTCCTAAAATGGTTGTCAGAGCAGAAGCGTGATGATACGGAGATGAGCATAATGATCCGGCTGGGCTGAATATAGAGAGGGCTGTTCGAACGACCCCAAAGATCCAAACTTTGTCGCTCTTCTTTTAGAGTCGAAACTGATCATTATTTCGTGAATTCCATCTCTATTTAAATACATCCACAAAACGCTTGATAAGAATCATCGTCAAACTTCTAAACGAGATAAAAGTCGCTAAACAAAAAAAAAAACCGAAATCCATACCAGATTGTGCTCATATGGCAGTCAATGTCCTCTGGCATAGTAAATTGTGCGAAGAGTATTCGCGAGCCTTTATCGTAAGCTTTCAGTTTGCCTCCAGCTGCAAGCATGCCGATTTGAAAGGTCGAAGGCTTTTAAGTGACAGACCCGTCTTGGAACGATGATGTCACTGATGTTGATGGAACCAAAAAAAAAACGAATCGATCAGCCATGATTTTCTATTTACAAGAAAATTATTGCAGCGAGCTCCTTTTATGAAATCTATAATTAAATCAATTACTGCAAGTAAAAAAGAAGCTAATCACGGAAAACTTAAGGCAATTTAATTCGAGAAAAATATGTGCAGCTGTCTTCACGTTCAAATTTTTAGTGATAAGCGGACGAAAAGTGTGCGGCAGATCGTGGAACCAGCCGCGCTTTTTCAAATCTGCTGTTGAAGTGCTAATTGACGACGAACCGCCCAAAGACTCCGCGTTTGTCTTGTTTTAGTGTTGAACAACGATGGTGAATTTCGGCTTCTTGAGTCTTCCTGATGAGCTTATGAAAGCGATTTTTGGCTTGGTTGAGGGTGAAGAGTTGCCGCGTTTGCATCGACTCTGCCGACAAGTCCACTCTTTTCTTTCTGAACACTCTCTTCATCTGCGCAAATGCATCTTTCTGGATGTTGTTCTTTTCTTTAGTGATAATGAATATTTATCTTTTCGCTGCAGCAAGGAAGAACATGACTCTCTTTACGACTCGTTGACGTCCCCTGGGCCACCTCGTCCACCTCAAAACAGGAGGGAAGTCGCGGGGTGGTCAGATTTCTGCTATCGATGGAGGCCATATCCGGAGATAAAATCGCCTGAGAGCATGGTAAAGATCGAGGACGACGAAATGACCTACAAAAAGAATTGCAGTGGCTCCGGACTTACAGCACTCGTTTTCAACTTCTGTGAAAATTCTTCCACTTCGTCAACTTCAATCATAAAAAGTCTTTTTGACGTTCTGTTCCGACATTTCGACCCGCATTTAGTGGAAGTTCGCAATGCGTCGGAAAACTTAGCCGCCATTGCCGATTATTTGCCTTCCTCCATTGAGCACATGAATTTAGAAGACAGCTTTGCAAAGGAGTCAATTAACTTCGAGACAATGCCCGACCCAGTTTGGAGTCTTTGCAAACCCCACTGGTTCTTAGAAAAACATCTTTTTTCGATTCTTCAAAAAGCACCCGCAATTCGGCACCTGTTACTTGACGGGCAGTTCACCGGCGTATTGTCATCTAAGCTTCTTAATCATTTCGTCATGCTTAATTTGCATACGTTTACTTCTAACAGACAGTCCTATCTTAACGACTCTGCTATTATCCGATCCAAATGGCGAGATTTCTCGTTCTTGTACAGGACGGACGTTACTACCGATGGAATACGTGAAGTACTTCGTCAATGGGCTTTCATGGAACGAGAATTGTACTCTTGCTATATGAATATACAACCATCGGAGACAGTTCGTTCAGCGAAAGATTTACTTGAGGGTCTACCCGTTCAAATTCGTCAGGTCTCAACAAAGTGGTTCTCCCGCATGATAGTACAACAACATGCAATGCGATCCGACGGGGCGTCACTGTACATATGTTACGATGCTGATAAGACGAATTCCATCGGTTGGTCGGATTCTCTAGACGACTACTAGCTCTACAACAAAGTGACCACTGCTGCCAATAGAACACTTCATTTTTTTTTGAAATCTTGCAAACTTTGCCCATCTTGCTCAATGAAGAGAGATGCTTATTACAATAATTATGCGACAAATTTCGACTGTTTTGTAAGGCCACAAACACGCTCATTTGAACGAGTTTATGAAGCAAATGAATAAACACCAGCGTCAAAACCGCATAAATACTACCGTTATTTCGACTTGCCAGAACCCGGCAAGGATATGCCGTTTTGAAGCGACAGCACTGTACATAGTAGTGCTGTAAAACGAAAGTAGGAAGCATTTGACCCAACTACCAGTTGCTGCTTTCCTAGTAAACAAGCTTTTAAGCACGAGGTGATACTCTGCTGAACTGCACAGTTGCGTTCCGAGAGCTCAGTTTGGGCAGATGTGGAAGCTTTTTTTTATTGCACACAAACATTACCAATCAATCGTTCGAGAAAACAAGGTTACTATTCTGAGATCGTGAAGCACTTGTTGAGATAAATATCAGCCTTATGACAAGAAGATATCATAAGGGAAACAGAAAGTTCCACGTGATCCAATGGGCGAGTGATTTGATGTTTAGCGGGAGAGTAATGATCGTGCTGACGATACGAAAGACAGTAAATCCATTTGAGTCGCTTCGTCCTCGTGACGTTTAGCCGTGCGACAGTGCTGACGATATTCCGTCATAAAATCGGTCTAACAGCGAACTGGTGCAGGCTAAGAAGTCCCCTTGAAGGAAGAAGAAGAAGAAGGAAAATGAGGCCTTTTCAATTTCGCGCCTTCCTAACGTCCACTCGCGAAGCAGGCAATCCCCAAGATCGTCACATCGGTCATACCGTGAATCTCAAAGAACGACCATTTCTGCGACAATAAGGCTTCGTCGTCGAAATCGGTGACTCTCTTTGATCTTGACGAGCAAAAATTGTGAAGAATAAACTTTTGAAGATTTTGAATTTGCGAACTCCGGAAAAACTCGCGATTTACCATGGAGTCGCCACAAATACACCACTTCAGTTCTTCTAAATACGGAAATGTGCCGAGTCATCGAAGCAAAGCTTGAGAATCGTTGAAGCCTTTCGATGTCGTGAGATCGATTTTGCGAAGATCTTGTGGTAAAGACGACGCCAATTCTTCCAGTGCAGCAAGTTTCATCGATAAAATGACCGTTTTGCATTCTAAAAGGCAGAATATAGAGCGCTTGAGCAGGGTAATAAAATCACCTAACGGTTTGTCACATTGTTTAAATCCAGGTATGCAATCGTAAATCACAAACAGATACCTATCTTTGTCGCTGAATATGCCAATTCGACAAGATTTTCGTCGAAGGTACTTGGAAAACGACCGAAGTCGATTTTCCGCTGGACGATTTAGCTGACGAAAATGGAGAAGATCGAAGAATGGTAGAAGTTGAAGCATGTGGCAGAGCACGTCATCAGGAAGTGACAGTAAATCCATTTGAGTCGCTTCGTCCTCGTGACGTTTAGACGTGCGACAGTTGAGCGAAGAACAGGCAGATCTCACAGCGATTTTCCGGAAGCTCAGCTACGTGATAAGGTGCACTAAACAATCCGTGGCAAGCCTGCGTATTGTTAGCACATTGACAAACTACGAATCGGGCATTTAGCAGACTAGCCCGAAATGGCTAAAGTGCGAAACTCTTTCGGCAGTAAATGTATCCAAAATAACTCCGAGTCTACAGTGTGCTAAATGTCGGAAACCGATGCTTTGTTCGAGCATCACTGAAGCGGGAAGCCTAGCGAACGCAAGATTCGGAACAACATACTTTTTTTTATTGAGCCTTAAGGGACATAAACGAATCAGCAATTTTAAAAAGTATACAGTCATATTTCTTCGATATCGCTCTCACGACGACATTCGTCTGGATCGTCCTGGGCGGCATTTTCGAAGTGTTCTTGATCGTAGAAACTGAGACAGCGGCCGCAGATCCTTCTTTTCTTCGATCAGTGCCTTCTTTGTGTCTAGCTCTGCCGGATTCGTCCGCCACTTTCTTGCATCGACTGCAGATGTATCTTTTCCCTGTTGAATCTCGGTTGTAGCAGTGGGCTTTAGCGGGCTTTTGTCCTCGGCACACGATCATCCGGAATGCTTTCTGCGTGAGGAAGAACAATGCCTCACCGAAATCGTGACCCTCTCTTGATGCTCATGTTAGTCGAAAAAGAGAGCGACTCACGAAGCGGCTAAGGTCGGCGGTGGGGGGGGGGGGGTCGGTCTACGGTAGCGATCGAAAGACCTAACTTCGTGAACAAGATGTAGAGATTA